>JAGDFM010000130.1:0-94828 GCA_019155715.1 Phytophthora pseudosyringae | reverse complement strand
AGTGTGCGATCCCCATACAGGAGCCCCTTGGTATGTCATGAGCAGGCTGCTGACACCAGCACACATGCTGGCATTGGTTATTTTCCTCTAAACGAAAGTAGTAGAACCCACCGAGCTCTCGTCCATTCAAAGCGTTGCTGGTCGTCGCTGGATTCAACACCCTGCGTCGCCCGAGACCGGTCAAATCCCAACATCACAAGCAGCTAAGCAGCTTGCATCGCTCAGGAATGTACCGAAGGGCCTGCAGACAACCGCTGAGGATCCGCTTGACCCGCGCGTCTCATTCGCGATGATCTTCTATCAGCCAGATTTCGCTTTCAGCAACCTCACGTAAACCGCCGTGGCAGTAGAGGGTTAAACAAAGCAGTCATGTATATGTATTGGTCCTGCGGTCCAACTATCGACTCCTTATATCCCTACGATGGCTTACTTGACTGCACACAGTGTCGACCGGAACGAGAGTCCCCAAGTCTAAAACGTAAACGACTTCTGGCCGGTCTGGTGAACCCCCTCAGCTTCTCCACCCACGGAACTCGCGGTGTTTCCTGACTGCTTCGGGGTCCCAGCCGCTGCTGCCGTCACCGCTCCACTCTCGGCCGATATGCCATTGAACGAGAACACCTCCTGCTTCTTGGTCATGACCGGGCCCGTGGCGGTCTTGGACTGCTTCACCTGCGTCAGGAGGCCCCAGTGCATCTCAGTGGACGACGGAAGCTCCGATGCAATCTTCGTCGTCGTGTTTAGCACCAGATCTTCGCCCCCGGTGCTCGTGTAAAAATCTAGCTCCATGCCCTTACCACTCGCAGCGGCCTTCATACCGATACCGAAGTTGTACCAGGTATCGAGTTCAAAGCGGGCCTTCCACTGGGCCTCCTTGGTGCCGTTGGTCTTGTAGAGAATACTGGGGAAGTCGGACCTGGCATCCACGTGGATCTCGAAGAGTTGAGAGTCTGGGAAGATGATTTTCCAAGAGTACGGGTAGAAGAAGGTGTCGTTCTTCAGGACGCTAGCGCGGAAGAAAGTGGTGCCAGTCGAGTTGGTGCTGATGTTCTGCACAAGCTCGGAACGGCGCGAATAGGCCTCAGGGCCCCACACGGCCTTGTCATTCACGCCAATATCAATCACCCCCGTGTCACCGTTGTAGGCAGGTGCTCGGACATCTTCCTTCATCGTCACGTAGTCAGCCGGGGACCCCTTGGAGTTGCCGCTCCGTTGCGTCAGAACCTTCGTGACGTACTTGTCCGTGAGAGTGTCGACGGTGAGTCCTTGAGCGCGACCATCCCACGGAAGCGGCTTGGCGGTAGTCGAGAAGGTCGACGATGACAGAGCCACCAGGCCGAGGAAAACTGCCGAAATGTGCATGAAGGAGAGCTGAGTTTGCAGGTTTGTCTTGATAGCTTGAGTCCAAATTGGAGAATGCGTCCTGTGTGGACCGAGGCGCTTCCAAGGCAAGGAGAGTAAGGAAAACGGATAGCGAGGCGGGCTTGGCAGACTCTATGGCGGTGTGACGAGAGCGTAACGCGATAGGACTCCCAGCTTTGGATAGTCGTGCTAGCTGCCCGATCTTGAGGGATGTTGAGAAGGCTCAAAGTGCGCTACTTCACATCTCAATCGTGAGGACGTGAGGGTGCAGCATTTTCGCTGTCCGTGTTCGACATGGATGGACGGTGTAGTTACGACTACAGTATCCGTTTGTGCCGCTCAGTACATGCACCAACGCTCTCGCATCTAGCCAATTCTGTACATGGAATGGAACGCATGATGAAACTCGTTAGTTTCGTCATTCATTTTCCCAAGTGTTGTCACGGCTACCGGTAAGCTGATCATCGTGGCTGCTCTTCCTTCGAACTCTTCCTTCCTCGCTCCGAGACGTTCGTGCGGCTATTATGGATATACCCTCCTTGTGTATTATGCATGTATAGTGCCAGCGCAAACGAGGGGCTGACGTGAATAGGGGGGTACTGTACAGTACTTGGTTTTGGCTTAACCGTGTCGACAAGCCCACATTAGTTTCTTGCTGGTCAAATGGTTTTTAACTTTATGTCCAACTTCTTTTATCATAGGACAGCTTGGCCGAGTGGTTAAGGCGATGGACTTGAAATCCATTGGGGTAACCCGCGTGAGTTCAAACCTCACAGCTGTCGAAAACGTTTTGCGATTTGAATGGCAAAACTTGGCACCAATATTTCACTACACAGCGGTGGATGGATTGATGCAACACCAAGGCGTTTTTGAGTAGGTAAAACAAATATGGCGGTCATCATTGCTGCGGCTCTCCGCGCACATGGCTCGCCTGCCTAGAATCTACTTGCTAGCTCCTTATTCCATACCTTATCTCCAGTCCACGTCGACGCTGAATGTTTCTACTGGTTTCCCCCTCCGGTTTTCGCTGCGTTCATATCAAATAAATTAAACAACCCACCGTCACCTTCGTTCTGGCGCTTGATCCGGTTCAATGTCCTCGAGTCACTGTCAAGAGACGAGGTGCGTGTACTCATTCACTACACGGCCCAATTGTCCCCGGGTGCGTGTGTCGATGGAGCCCTTCTACTCTCCGAACGAGTCTAGAGGATGGCGTGCAGACTCACGCGTTGGTCATCGTCGAGTGATACGCGGTGAGCCAGCACGACGTCTTGAGATCGCTCGGCCTCGGGCACGTACGCGGGCGTGGACGACGACCGACGGTAGAAGGCGTTCGGGTCACTGACACGGGACACTTTGCCGGAGTATCGGGGCTGGTGGTTGCCGTACATGAGGTTGGTGTCGCTGCGACGAGAGCTGGCGACGTAGCTGTGGCGAAGATCGCCCCGTGGGTCGCCACGTGGGTCGCCACTGCGGGGATCACTGCGACGCGTAGACGCGGAGCTCCGACGAAGGTACGGGGCCATGTCACTCGGACGCAGCTGGTTCAGGTCGCTGGAGCGCACGGTCGAGGAGCCACTGCCGTACGAGCCATTCTCACCAAATGAGCCGTGAGAGCCACGGGAGCCGCGAGCAGCCGCCGCAGCGCCGTAAGCCTGAAAGAACTTTTGCATCTCGAAGCTCAGGCGGCCGTCGGTGCCGCCGCTGGAGCGAGGGGTGGACGACGTCGGCAGCGAGTTGCCCACACCGCTCTGGTAGAACTTGTCCATGTCTCCCAGGTCGATAACCGAGCGCACACTCGAGGCCGTGGTGGTCTGCGAAGCGTACGAGAAGTTGGACGCACACGAGCGCGGCGACGAAAGCCCGCCCGAGGACGCGTAGCTGTTCGAGCGGCGACGAATAGGTCCCGACGAGCGGCGAGACGAGGAGGGCAAGCTCTCAGGCGGGAGTTCAGACGGAATGTCCGCCGCTTCGCCGTTGACGTTCGAAGAGGACGCAGCGAGGTTGTTGCTGCTCCGGCGAGACGACTCGGGGCGCTCGATGTGACGAGACGAGGACATCGACGACCTCGGCACGTAGTCCACGTACGCGGCAAGACGATCTTCCTCGTCTTCCTCAGTGAAGGAGCCCTGGACCTCACGGCGACCAACCAGAGAGCTGGCATCCGCCTCGATGAAGTCGAAGTACTGCGTCTTCTGGATCCACCCTTCAGGGATAGCCTCCAGACCGTCCTGAGCAGCAAAGCAGGCACCGATAAACATGGCTCGGCGGCAAGTGCGTCCCCCTCCGATGATGTTCTCGCGCACGGCGGTAGGGTAGTCGTTCAGCACGAAAAGCGGCTGCAGCACGGCGTGGAAGCCTCCAGGAAGCGAGCCGCGGTTGCCGAACTTCTGGATAGCTTCGTAACTCGGTAGCTGGGACTTGGTGAAGGCCTTAAAGATGACTTTGCGCTGCTTGACGCTGAGTCGTTCCGTGCGGATGCTCATCCGCATGGCCTGCAGCACGGACGCTCCGAGGATCACCTGCTCCAGAACAAAGGCAGCCACGAGGGCCGCATCCCGAACGCGGGTGCCGACGTAGAAGACCTTGACGAGCTCGTCCACCTTGGTGAACAGTTGGTTGGTACCAGCATAGAGCGCGACCACGATCGGGATGAGCGACAGCACGTCGATGGACCGGCACTTGACGGCGCAGTGCGGCCAGCCCTTGCCGGAGTGCACGCGCTTGATGAAGGCTCTGGACGAGGCGCTGAGCAGTCGGTGGTCATTCTTGAAGCCCCAGTACGCGTCCTTGGCCAGCTGCGAGCCGTGGATGTGTCCCCGTCGCGCGATGCACTGCAGCAGGATGCGGGCCTCGAAGCCCGTGGACGACTCCATCCGCGTGCGGCCGCCCTTCTTGTCGTTGCCGTCGGCCGTGTCGAAGAGGCCGCAGAAGGCCGGGTCGAAATCCAGGCGCAGCAGGTTCGGGATGGTCTTCTCCGGGTGGGACACGCCGTTGAGCGACGTGGACGCCGCGTCGGCCACGAAGCCGCCGATCAGCGCCGCGAGCGCGCGTCGTCGGGCGGCGGCGCTGAGCGGCAGGTCCAGCGTGGCGCTGGGCAGCGGGCGCTCCACGGCCTGCACGAACTCGGGCGTGGTGGCCGTGAAGCGGTAGAAGCGCTTCTTGTTGTACTCGAACTTGGTCTCCTTCTCCACCTTCTCGATGTAGTGGTGCGAGAGCAGGCCCTGGCCTTTGCGCACGGCCTCGGCCACGCTCTTGGCCTCCATCTGCTCGAGCATCCAGTCCACGGCCTCCATGCCGGTGAAGCAGTCGCGGTACTTCTTGAAGATATGGCGGCGGCGGTCGCCCGTGGCCACGTTCTGCTTCATGCGCGCGGCCAGGCGCAGCAGCGCCTCCTCCAGCTCCTGCTCCTGGTCGCCATTCGCGGCCGAGGACTCGGGCACGCGCTCCACGGCCGTGGGCATGGAGAACTGCATCGCGGGCATGCTCGAAGCCGTCGGTGGTGGACGCAGCGGGGCACCTCGGGGCTAAGTGGGGGGGGCGGCTGGCTCCGACTGAAGTGGAAATGCACCAGCGCAGACGAGAGCGAGTTGGGCCGAGGCGACGACGGACGCGCGCTGGGTCTCTGCGCCGCGAGGAGAGTGGCGAATCGCGGAAGAGCTGCCGGGGCAGGGACGTCCAGTTGCATGGCGTCTGTTTGTTAGAGAGGCTTAAATGTATAACATGTGGAGGCGAGTGCCTAAACGCTCAGCGCGAGTAATATCGATACATAAGTACATCAGGCACGCGCACCGTGCTATTCTGTTATACCGCTCGCAAATGGATCACATTTCATCAAATTCACTGGTGCTTTTTAAAATATGTACTGAATTATGGGAATATATCGAGTCAATCGTCTGTCCGTCCAGCAAGTTAGGTAACACAAACACAGAAAGCACACTTGGAGTCAAGATGCAATGACCAAAGCTGGCAATGGCAATGGCAAGCTCCACTGTTCCCAAGGCCAATGTATCAATTGGCAGCATTCGCCACTTTGCCAGCGGCAAGCGCCCGCCGCTTGACGCAGTAACGGGCGATATTCGGTCATGTTGCCGCCATTGCCGCTGCCGTGGATAGGCAAAGGATTGCTCTTCGCGAGGTCCATTTCGGCGGCGAGCTTCGTTACGGAGAGAGACGAGCCTTCAACGTCTCCGCAACGCTGTACGTCGAAGTACAGCGCTTGACGCTTTCCACCCGCCCAGACGGGCACTTCCGCGTGTGGCTCCAGCGCGACAGCACCGAAAGGCGCAGCGTTCGCGGCCGCTTCGCCACATTCCTTTAACTCAAGTGGGCGGCGCTCGCCGGCGAGTTTCCGGCTCCAAGCCCGGCCGAAGCAGCAATGCGTGAAGAGGAGATCGCGTGAATATGGCTGCGCTCGCCCGCGGGATCTGCCCCAGCCGGACTCGTCTTGACAGGGCCAATATGCAATCCGCAGCAGCGTTTTCGGCAATCGCGGGACTGTCCATTGCTTGTTGCCCTCTTTTCCGCAGCCTTACGGGAGTATCCGCTCGAAGATAAGGTGACATCAGGTGTTACTCGTAGGTAGCAGCGAGCTCTACCGCCGTTGCTCACGTTGACGGCTCGTTCAGTCTGACCCGAGGTCCTCTACATTGCGAGCGAGTCTCAGTTGTGGAGGCGTCAGGCGCGTGTCCAAAGGCGTTTGCACGCTTTGAACGTTCACGGTTGTCGCTGCAGCGTCGAGCCGTGCTTCCACCCCCTGACAATCATAGCTCGCTTGATGGTCCCCCCTCCGGACGGCAGGATGACAGCAACAACTTCAACAAGAGTCACGCATTAGTCGAGTTGCAACGTGAAGAACAGGAACAGCGCAAAGTGTATTAACTTGTGTCTAAAGGCAAGATGCGACAACTAAATCTCAAGCGGCTTCCGCCGCCTTGAACCGGTAGAACCGCTTGACGCCGTACGCGAACTCGGCGGGCCCGTCCACCTGCTCGATGAGGCCTCGGCCGAGCAGGGTCTGGCACTTGCGCACGGCCTCCCTCTTGTCCCTCGCCTGCTTGTGCTCGAGCATCCAGTTCACGGCCTCCACGCTCGAAAAGCAGTTGGGGAACTTCTTGAGAGCGGTCCGGTGGCGCGTGCCGACGGGAAGACTCGACTGCAGACGCGAGCACAGCTCGACCGGCCCGAGCTCCTTTTCTGGTGCGTCACTCGGTTTCGCCGTCGCAGAGGCCTTGGAGCAGTGCGAGCCCATGACGGCAAAGCTTCGAGCTGGTTCCTCGTGCTTTCACCGTAATCTCGGACTGCCTGAACTTTTATCACCGACAAGCCATACGATTCTCTATCCGCTCGTGCTCTTCTGGACCGAAAAGCACGAGTTTAACCGGCTTTCGCTTGTGTAACACAAACAACTGCCGTCTCAGCTGGTCACATGTATCCAGCCTCGAAAGCTGTGCACCATACGGCCGAATGGCATGAGACAGAGTGGTGGCCGTGGCAACGATTGAAGCCATTTCATTCCCTTGTTTACTGTGAAAACTTGCTCGTCAACATGGGTCGCCGTTGAAGTCGTCGTCGTCGATTCGCACCCGAGCGAGAAAGTCCTCGCCCAGCAACGGTTCACCGCCCGGAACATGCAGCCGCACGACAAAGTGCTTCTCCCACTGCTCAAGACACGCGTCCTCCATGATGGGGATCGTCACCAGTTTCGAAGTCTCCCCGGCACCGAACGTCACCTCGCCTGCGACCTGCTGGTAGTCGCCGCAGTCCTTGCGTTGCGTCGACGGCACTTTCATGCAGGCGGCAAACTTCAAGGCGTCGACCCCGAGAGCCGAGCGGTCCTCGGTCGCGTAGCCGATAGTGAGTGGTCGGGTCAAATTGCTAGTCGCGGCGGAGCGCGACAACGTTAATCCCACGAGGCCGTCGGCGTTCCCCTCAATGCAAGCGAACCAGGGGCTCGTGAACTTGACACCGGCAACAGCTACGTCGTACGCGAACGCGCGGCCGGATTGCGGGAGCACTGGCGAGACCGAAATGCCTGGCGCGCCCACCACCAAGTCACTGCCGTCGAGATCCAGTGCAGCGCCGAAGTGAGATTGGCGCTGTTTGTGCGGATACTGCATCTTCAGCACCTCTTTGGGGGTCCACTTGGGCGTGCGAAGCAATACGCCTGCACCGTCGCGGACTTCATCCGAGCGTCTGAACACGTAGAGACTCCCCACGCCCTCCATCACTCCGAGTCCTTCCTTGCTCACGTCGAGGCCGTCGCTCAGCACGTGGTCGATCGTGTTGTTAGCGTCCACGCCGCGCTGGCCAGGTGCAGCAACGACTGCTACACCCAAAGCATCATCGACCGCCACGCTGGACCCGAAGAGATCTTCGCTGCGCTTATCACTGGCAGCAAGACGTGCCTGGAACTCCCACTCGCACGTCCATCGATTCACACCCTCGCACTTGGCTGCGGGGAATTGCGTTCCTGGGGCGCGACGACGGAACGTGTAGGCAGCACCGGCCTTGGATGTTGAAGTCTGCGCCACGCGCGTAGCTCCCCATGAAAAGCGCACGTCGTCGAAGTTGATGTGCCCCCAAACCGAATTGCTCGATGCATCCACCACTCGAATCTGCGCCGTGCGATTCTGGAAAGAGCTCAAGTCCCAGGTCACTTCTTGCATCGTCTCCCGACAGCGGCCCGTGGCTCGAAGCTTCGAGGTAGCGGTCACGGGTCGGGCGCTGTTTGGTGCTGTACTCGTGGTGCCATGCGCAGTAACTTCGACTGCAACCTGCTCAGCAGCCACCGACTCTGGAACTGCTGCGGGTTGGCCGTCGATCAGGAGCTCTACATAGACAACCCGAATATCGCAGCCTCCGCCAACGCGGAAGGACATCCACTGCCCCTCGATTGTGAACGGTAGAGATGTTAGCGTGCCCTGAGGACTGTCTCCCTGTGCAGTGCCCACCGAGGCGCTTGCGCTTGGCAATTTGTAGTTTGGTGCACGGCACAACTCGTCGTTGGCGAAAGCGCACATCTGAGCTGCCACCTGCGTCGCTGTCGTCGCTTTCCCTGCTCCGGGACGGGACTCGAACGTGCCCACCCAGTAGCGACCTTCGTGGTTGGCACGCTGGCCTGGCGGCGACGCACCTACGAACGGGCTTGGTCGATACATGTTGATGCGGCCATAACTATTATCACCATACGTGGGCTGCTGGTCGAACGCTGTCCCCGTCGTCAGCCAGCCCGTCAGCTGCCCCGTTTCGAAATCCCAGCTTGTAGTCGTTAGTGCGCTCGAGCCGGCGGCACCCACGATCGCTTGCTCACCGCTAAGTCCAACGCTAATACCAAACTGATCCCCAGGGTTCGCGTCCGGGGCCGTCACTCGTGCTTGCTGCCTCCAGCCGCTACCGATCGCAACGACCTGAGAGATCAGAATCTGGCGAGTTGGGTCGGCGACGAACGTGCTGCTGAAGGCCTTGCACGTAGGACACCCATACCCCAGCCATGAAGCAGTCATCACTGGCACCGCCACGATTTCTCCGATGAATGTCACACTCCAAGTGAAACCCTGGTCGATTGATCCTGTACGACCAACCTCCAGTAGTCGAAATCCTAATGCCTCAATAGTTGATCCATCGCCGTCTTGGCCGTTTGCTCCTTCTAGTGCTGCCTTGACTTCTACAGGCGAGGCGCTGTAGCTTATTGCTCGTGTGATGCCTGTGATGTCGCGTCGAGTCACTGTTAAGCGAAACGTGCCACTTGTAAGCGGATTGCTGGTGCGCAACATAATCCGTTGCTCTTGCGCCTCGAGGTGGAAGACGTAGGCAGCACCTTTCGCGAAGTATCGGCGATCGAAGTCAGCGCTATGGTATTGTTGCGCGGTGAAGGCGCCAGCATCAGAGAACGGGGCTCCAACGATAAGTGTTCGCTTGTCCATATCCAGGGCGTGCCCAAAGGCATAGACTTGTTCAAGAGTGCGCTCCAGGACTTGATACTGGACACGGTCACTGGCACGCAGAGTTGATACGAGTTTCCACAAGCCATCGATACCTCGATGATAAACATACACTCTTTCCAACCCGGAAGCACCAACGACTGCTATGTCACCAAACATTGTTGCCGCATTTGAGCCTGCATAGTTGTGGTTGATGTCATCTGTGGCTAGCGTCGGCTCATCAAGCCGTGTCTCCATCAACCACCTTGTTGCTGGCGTCAGTCCGTCTCTGCGATAGAGATAGATGTATGCAGCATCAGCACCAGGAGCACCGACGATAGCTCGAACAGGGCCAAGACTTCCGTCAATTGCAACAGAAGTCCCGAACATCATGCCTGAGGCACAATCGAATGGGAAGACGGTAGCATCACGTTCCCAAAACCCGCTACGACGCACGAAGAAGTGCACGGCCCCACACTTCACACCACTACTGTCCTTTTCTAGTGGTGCACCAACGGCAGCCACATTACCAGCATTAAATATGCTAACAGAGCTGCTGAAGTCGCTGTGCGCTTGGGCCAAGGAAGGTTCTGGGTTCAAGTGTGCCAGATACGAACGCGCACCACTTCCACCATCTCCGTTATCCTTGATGGTGAGCGTTGACCACAGATCTCCCGTGACACTAGGCCAGATACCGGGCAACGATAAACGCATCATCACGGTCTCGTCAGGGTTCTCCACCACGTAGTCACTTGTTGTTTGAACAGTAAACGTATGAATTGGATCGTCCACCCCGTCAAAATATAGCTCCCCAGAGCTCGATGAGTAGTCTGAGGTACCAGCATAGTCAAATATTGCATCCACCCAGAGCGATCGTCTCTCACTACTGCCGTAGAACTGGTTTCGACCGTTGGCCGTACCAACCGCGTCCACGGCGAGCCACCGTCCACTCCCCACCTGTGGGAACGGCTCTTGACCCACGACATCCTTCGCAAAAAACACTGACGATGACCCTTGCGTTCCAGCAGCGTCGAGACTCGACAGCTTCATGTACGGTCCGACGTGGGGAATAACAGAGACATACGTTGATACGGATTGACGGTCAGAGAAAGCATCGCCGGTGTCATACTCGATGTAAAGCTGGGGAGCAGCTGATACATCCACCGCACAAAACCCCCCCAGGCGACTACAGCGCTGTACTGTTACGTCCAAACTGTCGCCTTCAAGCACGCTGTACGTCTTGGCAGAAAAGCGCAGAGACAAAATCCCGAGATCGGAGACGAAGCCACCTCCCGAATTTGTACCTGATACGTAAGTGTCCAAGTTGGGCGCTCCGATGACCGCGGTACGTTTGTGGACTGCTACTGCCGATCCGAACCAAGCAAAATGTTGCTTTTCGCGTGGGAAAAACGATGCTTGCTCCGTCCATTTTCCATTGCCGTCCCGAGTGAAAACGTATGCACTTCCACGCAGTACTGGTGCCAAGCGGCTTACCCACTTCGCCGTTACCTCGCCTCCTGTGAGTTGCGTGTTGTCAACCTCTAGGAGCGGTATTTCGCCAGAGCTGCCGGCATAGGTCACATACCAAGTGTATCCTTTCGATGCGCTGGGGCCATCGCGACGTACAATGACGTTCGTCAACTCAAAATCCGTTTCTAAGATGGCCTGAAGTCCGGACGAGCTGATGTCGTAAACAATCGCTCGCGTTTCCACCCGCTTTACAGTCGTCACTTTTGTTGGATCTTCTCCAGCGTTCGACCGCAGGTAGCTTAACATGAACGAGCCTCCTTGAATCATGTGTGTGGGCTCAGTCTCCAACACGCTAGCTGTGATAGCTTGCACCGCCTTTCGAATTGTGCGTGCGCCCGCATAGAGCTCATGAGCTCCAACAACAAGCGTATCTTTCGCCACCGCTACGCTCGTTCCAAACCGATCGCGCGCGCGTGTATCCGAACCGTAAAGAATTTGCTGCAGCACGAAGAAAATGTCATTGCTGCTGCGTCGAACAAACACAAACGCTTGGCCACTATCCACTGCATCAACTGCACCATCACTGCGATACGTATGGCGGTGGGCGCCAACGACCAGCGTATACGTAGAGAGCATATCCAAGTCCAACGCATTTCCGAAGCGGTCCCCCGGCTTCATTTCAGGAACCACTTGCATCAGCACTTGGCGACTTTGGAAATAACCACCCACGAGGTCAAACACGAAAACAGCCCCGCTATTGGAGGCGTATCCTGGGGCACCTACAACCACGGTCGTTGTTACAGTCCCTGAAATCGCTACAGAATCTCCAAATCGATCGCCACTTGTAATCGCATTAGGCGAAGCGCTGAGTATTTGAAACAGAAGCCATTTATCGACTCCGTTGAACTGGTAAATGAATACGCGGCCTTCTTCGACAAACGCTCCGGGGGCTCCCACGACTGCGAACGGGTCGGAGAGTGCAACTGCAACACCATATTCACGCACATCAACGATTTGGGCAGCTGGTGGAGCGAACTTTGTATACTCCGACCAAGTACTCAGCTTCTTGTCCCGTGTGAATATGTAGACAGCACCGCATTGAAGTCCCTTGGCGCTCGCGCCATCGCTGCGAAACGTACCAGCCGAGTATTCGTGCATTTGGGCGACTCCGACGCCACCACCTTTAGTCAGTGCACTTGGGTCAACGACGAGGTCAGGAATATTACCCGAGTCGTCTCCATGGTCCCCTGCCCGTAAGGTAAGTCCAATTTCGATACCCGCGCATAAACTAGTGAACGAAGTGTCGACTTGCACCTCACCGTAATCTACTGACATCACCGCGGCGATCGCGGATTGTAGTTCTTGCATGGTTGCGTCGAACGCAACCGGATTCGACGCCTTCCCGTTAAAAACAATACGCAGATACCCCCCGTCTGCGTCGCACAACAGTGATTGTCTCTCAAAATCACCAAAGATTGCTGCTGCAGGTGCACCCACAAGCATCGTGTTGCTCTGCAAACTCACACTGGAACCAAACAAATCGCCGCCACGCGTATCATGTCCCTCAATCGTGCCACCTTGCTGCTTCCAGTCGTTATTACCACGAGTAAAAACTGCTACCATGCCGGCTGACCCACCGGGTAGTCCAGCATTCGTGCTTGCACTATCAGTAGTCAGTGAAGACGGCTCATAACCACCAACTTGGACGACAACCCGCGCATTTGTGCCTTTCAGCTTCGCAATGACTGGTTCAATTGCAGGTAAATTCCCTGATGTGTCTATCACGGGGCCAAAGTCGTTCTTGGTATTTACCTGAACGAAAGTAACTGTCCACGAGTATCCGCCATAGATGTTCATTGCTGTACTACGACGCACAACGACATCATTCACTGACACAAGTTTCTCCAGTGCCACTTCAACCTCGTGGTCAGTCGCACCCACAGGAATATCGTCTGTCTCGTCGTTTGGGAATATATCTGTGCGAAATCGGAGCCTGAAGAAGCCAGATAATCGACCATGACCGTCGCGTTCCGTGCGCACAGTTAAGCCCGCACCGTAGCCCGTCAAGAGCACACCCTGCGGCAACAGCTGTGGTACGTTGTAAAGCGTGTCGCTCGCTGTGAATGTAACACTCCACGTGTAAGTGTTCATTGAGCTAGGTGCAGAGCATGATACGCTCCAGATATTCAAGTGTAAATCCTGCGTCAAAATGGTCGTTAGCTCGGCTTCATCGACATTGTACTTGATATTGCGTGTGATGAAATTTCCCAGCTGAAGTGTCATCGTACCACCCAGCGTGGTGCTGGGAACCGAAATTACCGCCACCATTCCACCTCTTCCATCGCCAATAGATGCTGATCTTCCTGTAAGCTGACTGCTGGCGGCCACAGTCAGCGCGTCTAGGGGGCCTTCAGCATAAAGGAAGGTGATATGCCATACGTAGCCATTGCTGCACGCACAATATGTGTTTGGCTCCCGGGTCACGCTCACTGTCTGAAGCCCAATGTCCAAATCCATTTCTAGGGCTACACTCAATTGAGTCGGGTCAGTGTTGTATGCCAGGCGGCGTGTTGGTCCAATAGAGCCCAGTGTTAGGTAGAAAAAGCCGCCGATGGTCTCTCCGGGAGCAGCCGTGCTGGTCAGAATCTGCACGGCTGGTTGCTGTTTCGCAGTGGTCTGAAGAACCTGAATCTCATTGACGTATGTTTCTGCATCACCGAGAGCCGTCACGATCTGAACCGCAGCTACTGGCTGACTGGCACCAGGCCCACCAAGCACGAGCGTGTCGCCATCCACGTCAACACTTGCGCCTAACTGATCACCACTCGCGTAGGGCGAGCTACGTAAACCATAGATAGCCGAAGAAAGCACGTCGAAGTCTGCACTGGTTTCCAGCATGATTTGGTCGTACTGTACACTAAACTTGATCCGGTAATCAAATCCAAGACGGTCTACCACAAGATCGGTGAAAGTAGCTCTCCCGAAATTAACAGGCTTGACTGTAGCTCCAAGTAGTCGTCCTCCAGGTGGGTTTACATGGAGATCAACGCTTTGCGTTGGAGCTACGCTTGCGTTGGCAGTGCAAGTTAAGAGACGAGCACCGTTAAGCTCTAAAGCCGTCGTGCCGGCATAGTCCAAAGCAAGCGCGGTGTCTCCTGTCTTGATCGTATATTCGAATCGCAACGCTGTACCGGGACTACCGCTCACATAGACACCATATCGCGTGATCGTAGTAGCCGCGGATGTTGAAAATGATGAAACCGGACTTGGCTGGAACCGTAACCTTGGTGTAGGGCCTTGCACTCCCAGTGCACCCCTATCGATCGCCACACATGAGCTAAATGTCACCTCCATTACCACTGTATTAGAAAATTTGTAAAGCCCGTCAGCAGACACGAAGCGTGTCGAGACGATGCTGGGCTTGCGGCCGTTCACTTGGAGATTCTTGTTGTAGCTGAGGCTGCCTTGCGTAAATGGGTAAGGAAGATTTACATCTGCCAAGGTTGTCGGGTTGGTTGACAGATGCAGGATCGCAGTCGGAATCGTATCACTTACAGGAGTTGTCGAATCAAGCGAGTGATGATCCACATACTCCATATCCACAGAATAATCTCCCTCCTGAACGGTGTAGATGAAAGTCAGCACCGTTGTACCGCTACCAGTGCTATACAGCGCCTTGCGTGCCACAGGACCCATATCTAACCAGAGAAATGGAGCCCCCTTCACTACGACGTGCTGACTGAAAGACACCGTGAGTGCGATTTGGTCACCACACCGGTAGAGTCCGTTAGCAGTTGGTGAGGAGACACTTAGAACAGTAGGGACCTTCTTGCCGTTCACATTCAACGACACTCCCAGTGGCGCCGGAACAGGGAGTGTCAGCTCCGCATTCGTCGTTGGCGTGGTCGAGAATCTTTTAATGGTAGATTGGCCACTATTGAGTGTCAATGCGCTCTGATCAACGTACATAAGGTCAGAAGCCACATCGCCTAGTTCCACGACGTACTTGAATAGCAATAGGTGTCTGTCATCACTCGCGTAACCTCGGCACAAGACAGGCTTCCCACCCTTCACCGTATTAAGTAATAGCACTGGCGCCTTTTCTGGGTATGCACTTGGTGGGGGCTCGATGAACACTTCCAAATCCATCTTGATCACGATATCTATTACATCACCGACAACGAACAATCCACCATTCACTGCACGAGTCGTCGTAACGGCGTACACACTCAGTACTTGCGGGGCACTCGTATCAATCGCAATGTTTGCTGGTACTAAACTGATCCCCGAAAGAGACAGATCTGCACTTTGCGCGTTATAGTTAATAATCTGGCAATCCGGCGCAGTGCATACCACGGCACTGTCATCGAACTTGTCCAGCGCTGAGGTGACTTCGCCATCTTGTATGATGTGGAGGAATACCAGCGTTCGTGTGGAGCTACCAGATGCGTATGGTACGACAGTGCCGGTGTTAATCTTCAGCGCTGGAGGCGCTATCCCAGAGAGCGCCACTTCATCTGAAAAGGTGAGAGACAACGTGAGAACCTGTTTCGTTCCGTAGGTCCCACTAGCAACATCCGCTGACAACTTCGTAATGGTTGTCACAAAGGCCAACGCTCGATCTACAATGATTTGGGGGCTGAGGGATGGCGGATCAGGCAGCGTCAAGTACGCATCCAGAGTAGGTGACAGTGAAGTTCGTCGGATTGCTGCACCATTTAACACCAGGGCTGACCTCGAACGGTAGTTCACTCCATCCAGGGCTATATCTCCCAAACTTACGATGTAAGAAAAAAGTAGAGATTGGCTTTCATTCCCCGATTTGTAAACAGCCTGACGGTTGTAGTCTCCCACGGCCATTTGTAGCGAAGGAGTGCCTTTCGTTGTGTCCACAGTGACTAGAGCTGAAAAGCTTATGCCGATCACAACTTCGCCGCCGCGTGTAACAGTCGTAGAGGGTGCAGACGCCACGGAAATCCGGGTAACTGTTGGGGGAAGCCCATCAATGGTTAATTGAGCATTGTTCGCCAAAGACTTGGCTGATAGTGTAGCAGCCGTCAATGTTATCACCGCGGAGGCTCCTGCCGTTCCCGTGGAGCCTACGAGAGAGCGAGTGATGGTCCCACCATTTAAGCTAAGTGCCTGGTCATTACGATAGTTAAGGAAACCGCTTCCTGCGGTGTCACCGGCTGAAACACGATACACAAACATTAATGTTTTGGAGCCACTCCCTGACGTATAACCAGCAGGGCGCTTAATAGGACCAGTCTCGAGAAACAGACGTGGATACCCCGTCACCGTTACTGACTTGGTAAATGTGATCAAAATCTTGATCTCGTCTCCGGGAGCGTAAATTCCGTTGCTGGTGCCACTCGTTACGCCCACCATCGCGTCAATAGTGGGGATTGCGGTGTCAATAACGATATTGTTTGCAGTGGAAAGTTTTACTGGGACTGTTGCTATTGCCACAATCGCATCGGTGGTCGGGCGCTGGGAGAAATGCTTAATGAAGCCACCGTTGATGTTGATATTTGCTGTCACATCCAGCTTTGTGGCAGCGTCACCACTCTGGACAGTATAAACAAAAAACAAACTGTTGGTATTGTTTCCGCTGGAAAATACTGCGTTGCGCGTTCCCCCTGTGCCACCGACAGTCGTGAGCGCGACTGGCAGCAGCGGACTACCGTACACTGCCACGGGTTGTGAAAATTGCATTTTCAAATTGATCTGTTGTCCTGTGCCATACTCGCCGTCTCCTGGGCTCGTACACGATACAGACGTGATCACTGGGGCTGTTGTATCGATCACCACTGCACTGGTTCCGGCTAGGGAGTTTGCGCTGCCAGGATTTGGCAGAGTGAGAGTCGGTGTCTTGCCGTTGCGGTCCGTGATCATTCCACCATTCAACGACAGAGCTGTCTTAGACGTATAGTCCAAATCCGCAGTGTTATCTGTGACCACAATATCATACTCGAAAACGTACGCGCTGGACCACACGGTGGTTGCTGCGACTGCTACAGCTTTGCCATTGGCTCCAGCTCCGTTAGTCGAAGATGCCAACTCGAGTGTCGGTGCACCTTTCATTGAAACTTCATCCGAAAACGTCACTTGAACAGAGACCCGTGCGCCGACACCATAGGGCATTGGGTACGTGGAGCTAGTCAGCGCACGTACATTCACAACTGTCAGGAGAGGGGCTTCTGAGGTATCAACAACGATACTGGAACTCACTGAGGCGCTGGAGACGAGGGAAGCCGTGACAGTTCCCGTCTCAAGCGAGGAAACTACGTTACCACCAGAATCCAGGAGCGCAACGATGGGTTGTACTTCATTAGGCTGACCATCCAAAATACCGTCTGAAATATTGCGGTGCAGAAATAATGATACAGGCGTCCCCATAAGCACATCAAACGTTTTTGAAACCTGAGAAATGTCCGATTTCTTCCACGTGTTCTTGCCTTCCACTTTGGTGTACAGCGTGAATCGCAACGAATATCCATTCCCGGCTCTGTTAATTTTCAGACTGCGGAAAACAGCCACGCCCTTCTGTACTCTGACTGTGAGCTCACCAGTTGGCGTAAGTGTTCCACGCGATGGATTAGCAGCAATTGTCACGCGAATCTTGCTTGAACTATCCGCCTCGAGACTATTTCCTCCGGAATCAAGAAGCTTGAGCACAGGCTGGGTGAGGAATGCCTTGCCACCCTTCGATTCTACAGGTGCACTCGTCAGCTCAAGCCTATTGCAGACGCCCGCTGCCACCGTGAAAGGATTTGTGACCACTGTACTTCCGCCAATAAGGACCAAATCTGTTGTGTAACGCAGCTTGTACGGCGACCCAGCAACGTCAATGAATGCACCGCGGAACCGAGCGATGCCGCCAACAATCGATACGTTAAGATAGGCTGCCGGCTGTAGCACGCCACCAACAGGATTAACTTCGATCACAATCCGCACGGAGCCCTCCGTTATTGCCGTCACAAGATTACCGCCTCTATCCACGACTCCCGCAGTTGGCTGGGGCAAGAACGGCGTGCCACCGTACGCCGTACTGATATCAGCAAGAATCGCAAGTCTGTACCTGGGACCCACGACAACGTCAAAAGATGATGTCTCTGCCCGCACGCCGTGATAGTAAGACGAGAAGACGAGAGTGAATCCGACGTTTGCCTCATTGACGTACAGCCCTGAGCAGCGGGCAATGCCATTTTCGAAAGTGAAGGCGCTTCCCAGAGGATAGATAACTGCAAAGCGAGACGGATTATTCCCGATGCTGACTGACACCGTGCCGTTATTCTCGGTAGTGATAATGTTGCCGCTGTCGTCGGTCAGCGCCAGCACAGGCTGCACTGAAAGCAATTCTCCTGCCGTGGATGTCAGCGGCTGCACGAGGACAGTCAGTTGCTTGGCTGAAGGTACCAGCGCGAGCAGGCACACGATGATGAGCAGCGCAACGCATGTGTATTCAGCACGCCTGCATCCTGCCATCACATCCACAGCAAACAGATCTGGGTAGTCAGGCACTCGATCACTCGTGCATCAAGAGCCCACACGAAATGCGCTGCAAATAAAGATTTGATTCTGGATCTGCGGCCGCGACCTTTCGCAACAAAATGTCCTGGTCGAGTTGAATCACAAGCGGCAGCTGAAGGCCCGTGGTTAACGCGTGCTTGCTGCTGCTACTCGACGATGCTTGTTTACTTAGTGTAGAAGCCGTTGTAGTCGAGTCTCGTGCACAGGTTTGACAGGTGGGAGTTTTGCTGCCAAGCACAACACACAGAAGCCAGTCAGACAAATGCGACCAACACCAGGTAAACATCGTACATACCTGCAACAGCGACCGCCGAAGCAATTGCTGCATGAACTCGCCCAGCAGCGAGTCAAACTGGTTCTCTAGGTCGTTCGTCATTCGAACAAACGGGTTCTCTTCATCACCCTCGCGCTCGGTCAGCGCGCGTTTCACATCGTCCGACAGCTCCTTGATACGCGTACGTCGCATGTCAACCTGTGAGGACTGTCTACGCCTCAGCATGCCGCCTTTCTTCTTGCCGCCCAGGGTTCCTGTCTGGCGCTGATAGCTCGCCACAGCGACTTCTGCCTCTTCACGCGCCTTCTTCTCAGCTCGCCGGTCCCGTTCAGCCTCGCGTTCAGCCTTAATAGTCTCCTCATCCAGGAAATATGGCCGCGTGAAGCTCTCGATGCTGTTTGCAAACGTCATGCACACCATCATCAGCCTCGTAAGGACCCGCAAAAGCTCTGGGTCTGTCAGCAAGCACTCCTTCAGGCAAATATCGAGAAACTCTCCCTGGAACTCTAAAATGTCGTCCACGGTGCCCGCAGTCGCTAGCTGCTGCTGGAAATCGTGCCACCGGGGCGAAATGACCTCGAACATCATGTAGTACACGAAGTTCTGCTGAAAGTGCAGCATACGCTGGCGTAGGCAGAACGAAGGTCCGAGAGCAGCGCGCAACGACAACTCTTTTGTTGCTTGGTGGTTCAGCCAAGCGTCACAAAGCTGGCGCTCGACGTGCTTGCAAAAGAAAATGTGTCGGAATATCATTTGATACTTGGTCAGCGCCCCGCACGAAATCACCAGTGACAGAGGCCACTTTACTTTGTAGTCGAGCGTAAACGCGTCAATGACCTTATAACCCGGGTGACCAATCGAGGAAGATTCGAACGTTGTTAGTGAGTCTCTGGGGCCCTTTTGCGCGCGTTGGTGAATTGCTTCCATGTGCGAGATGAGGTTATGCGGCGACAGGAAACACTGTAGGTCATCCTTGTACGGGTCCGACGAGCAGGTTGACGTTTGAAGTGACAGATGAAGCAGCGATTCCAGGCGAGGCAGCGACAGCTTGTCAGCACGTAACTTGAGTTCTACTTCGGCAACGTCCATAAAGTCGACGAAGAAATCGCCCTGGTCCATAAGGAAGTAGTGCTTCAACGAGATCAACCGATTCTGTAAATCATTATCGCGCACAAACAGACCCAACAGCATTCGACTCGCAAATCCGTGCGCCTTGTCGATCAGTTCCTCGTACACCGATTCGCTCGACGAGAATACTATTTCCCCGGCAAACGGACAGTCCACCTGACGATTGCATGTACGGAAGACGTTCAGGTATTTGCCAGCAGTCAGGATTTTCTGTGCTACACGGGAAAGAAAAAGCGGGACTTGCGATGCACGAATGGTGTAGCGGCTTTGCCAGTATGTCGAATATGGGTTGTCTTGCACGTCCTCTTTGCTCACTTGGTCGTCTCGTCGAATCATAAATTCATCGTACGGGTCCACAAGGTCTCCGTGGTAAATCCACCGTTCAACCATCTTTAAATACGGCACGCTGGCGCGCTCCATAAGAAAAGAGAACACCTTGCGTGCATTTGAATCGCCTGCCAGGGAGGACATTATTCGTTGAATCTCTGTCAGTAATGATCCACCACCGATAGTTTTTCGACAAGCGTCCACCAGCAAGCTTAACATCTCCAGTGTTCGCAAGCTTGGCTGCACGTTATACCATAAATTCTGGATGGTAAATTGAGCTGGTCCGTCGGCACTTCTCGATTGGTGCTCCAGCTGCCCAACCATGATTTTATATTCCTTCACCAGCGTCTTCAGCGCTGCACAAAGTGCGTGACTTACTTGGCCGTACTCATACCGAGAAAACTGCTCGATGTAGAGCGTCAATTTCAGATAGAACTCGCCCAAGGATAAGCACCGCGACGCTAAGGTCAAAAGGGACGGATCCATACCAGGTTGGTTCAGTCCAAACTTGAATGAGCGAGTTGATTTAGCGGCGTCAACGCCACGAGTCTCGGCGACTGCTAATTTGATGTAGCGTCCTTCCACTCCTAGGAGGACGTATAACAAGTCATCCACAATAATGGACTCTTGCACCGATGGAGGATACGTGGACAATGGAGGCAGGTTCAAGTCGGCATCATCTGCAGTGTGATGTCGCTTGGCTTGAGGCTGTACAAATGCCTCACCGGTGAGGTAAGGGCGCTCTCGATTCCATTCCGGGTCGTAGGGCAAATTCGACTTCGTGACCTTCCAAACTTGCATGGTATCATGGATGCCATCGTTCTCTTTGCTCAGAACGACTGTCGGAGCGTGACTAGTTGCTGAATCGTCATGTCCATATCGATCGGGGTGAATAGAAAGGTAGAGATCAGCTGTGTTCATCTTGAGCATCACACTGTCGCTCGTTGCAATCGCTTTCTGTTGCCCCCACAGCCTGCTAGCAGCATCCACGGACGCGAATGAGTCTTGGTTACTAACAGAATAGTCATCACGACCATCCGCTACAGGATTCACAAGTCTCCACTTTTCGCTGTTCGAGATCACGGGGCCCTTCTTCATCGTCAGCGTTTGGGTAGCCGGATCTACCGACAAGAACTGTCCTTTGCAGCTCCCGCCAGCACAGTATAGCGACACAACGTCCGAGTAGTGAACCTCTCCACAGTCCGAGCGTAGAGTAGTGTTTTGCAGCACAAAGATCTGGTCGTCATCTCCATCCAACCCATCGCCGCTCACGTCAATCTGCACAGTAGTCGACGGTCGTGGTGCTGTGCGTGCAATCCCCGCCGATCCTCCGGTTCCTGTTCCTGATCCCGTCGATCTCGGCGGCAAGTGCGACGTGGTCTGATGGTGCTGGTGACGATTGTTGTCCTTCACTGCCGAGATCCTCAGACACTGGCGACTGCTGAGCCGCACTCTGACGGGCGAGTTGTACAGGATCTCCGCTCCACAGCTCGACGGTTCTCTCTGGTCCTCGCCTCGTTCCCGGTGGAAAGTCCGCGTGGACGTGGCCAAAGACGGCGACGTGCTGCTGCTCGACGCCGAGTACACGGAAGCGGCCGCAGAGAAGCTCGTTCCTCCGTACTGAGACGACGACGGCTGCGCGCCCAGCAGGCTGTCGACGCGACTGAGCATGGCCCGGTGCGGCGACAGCTGGCTGCTTGGGTTCAGGTGCTGCATCTGCAGGTCGAAGCGGCGGCTGCCGACGTCGCTGACGCTGTAGAAGGAGGCGGAGCGCGGTGTGCTGCGCGTGCTGCTGTGGTTGGTGGGCGTCGTGTTGCTCGTGTTGGCGGCGCTCGTGTTGAGGCCAGAGGTGGCCACCGCCGCCGTCTTGCCCAGCGCTTGGCGCTGCTTCTCCATCTCCAGGCGCGTCCTGGGCGACAGCGGGTCGTCGTCCTTGAGCATGGATCCGGCGTCGGGGGCGGCCGTGCTCACACGCAGCGACGAGGGGCGCGACGAGAGGCCGCCGGACCGCAGCTCGCTGAAGGTCGGCGCGCGGCTGCCCACGCGCAGCGGCCCAGACGCCGACGACTGCGAGCGACTGCGAGAGTCCACAGGAGGCGGCGGCGGCGGCGGAGGCGGAGGCTCGTCGTGCATCTTGCTGCTCGTTTTTGAAGCTGCTAGCGCGCGGAATCGGCATAAGTACGAAATTGATGGGAGTTCTCGCTTAGGTGCGAGGAAACCGTAATTGAAGGGAAGCAGCAATACAAATTGGAAGACGACTCGGACGTGACTCATGCGGGTGCGTGGCCTGCGGGGCCCTGTGGCTGCCTGCTGGTGTGTTGGCTGTCGAGGCGTCTAACGGACTGGCTGGTTGCTCTTCCTCTCAGCTCCCGGTCTCCGTCGGTTTGGTGCTGAGCATGCTGCTGCTGTGGCTCGTGGGCGTCGTCTTCACGCCTGCGGAGGAGAAGGGCGGCGTGCTGGCGCTGTCAGTCGCAGAGTGAGTCGGCTGTAGAGGCTGCTGCTGCTGGGATGCAGGCATACTGACTGGGTCGACCCCCTCCCCGTGTGTGCTTGACTGATGACTGCAGCGTGATTTTGCGCCACATTCGCCCGTGGGTCTACGTCACTGCGGGCTTCTACCACCCGTACATCGTGCAGGTGGACTGCTGTTGTTGTAATTCCTGCATAATTAGGTTCGTATTCAAGTGCCGACTCATCCAACTTCTTCTTGCAGCTGGTGTTCGTGTTGCCGCTGGCCTTTGGGCTGGCCAAGCGCGTGGAGCCTGATCTCGGCGCTCTCAACCTCGTGCGGCTGCTGCTGTTCGCCAACACTGCAGCGGCGGTGGTGATGTTCGTGAACCTCTTCGTGCTCTACGTCATCTTCCGGGACCCCATCTACCTGTACGGCTGCGGGTTTTCTGCTGGATAATTTTGCGTATGCAAATGTTCTGCATCTGATAGCTCAATAATCATTGACGTAGGGAGGCGAGCTTTTCAGGTTTTACGGGCGGAATCACGGCCTTGCTGGTGGCCTACATGAAGCCGACGCCGTTTGCGACTGCGCCTCTATTCCCGGGCGTCCCACTTCGTGTAAGGTTTCGTGATGGTCTCCACCTTAGCGCTTGCTCAGATGCTCACAATTGTATGACTTTTTTTTCAGTTCTACCCGCTTGTGGCGAGTGTTATCTTCTGCTTCTGTACGATGGCCGGTATGGCCTTTGCCGCTGTCCCTGCAGTTAGCTTGATGCTCGTGAGTGCTGGACCGTTCTCGGTGCTCGGAGGCTACTTCGGATGGTACTACCTCCGCTTCCTGAACAAGAACCGTGACCAGACAGTTGGCGATGTGTCGGATGAGTTCGCGCTGGTTGTACTGCTTCCTGACTTTTGCACGTACGTGTATCGCCCGCGCTACGAAATGCTGCACTCGGTTGACTTAGTGTTAGACAGCGTTGCTGATAGTTGTATGAATATCTGCTCTGCTTCAACAGACCACTCGTTGGACCACTCTCGAGCTTCTGCTTCAGCGTGGTCAAGCTCTGCGGGTTCTTTAAGAAGCGCGCAGCACAGAAACCCAAAATGCTTCCGATCCTCACGGTACGATTGTGGCGGAAACCCTTATCTCCGACATTTTTGGACTTAACGTTGCCTTTGGTGCGACTGCTACAGGAGATCAAGAATGACCCGATTGCGGAACGTCGAAAGTCAGTGCATCACCCCAAGTATTTTTTTTTATTTTCTTTGAGGCCTAACAATTCGTGTCGTTCTTGCACCCGTAGGGCTCGTGCGATGAAGGCTTTGGACGAAAAACTGGCGAAGCTTGCCCATGCCCGGGACGACAAGGGATCTTCATCGTTGTTGTCTGTGGAAGTACGTGACGACGAGGAATAATCCATATCCTACCTATTCAAACGCTGGTGGACCGTGACAGTCGAAAGGACGGGTTGATCGAGATGATGAATAGAAATACACCAACAGGTCTACATGATACGAATCGCCTGGTTGCGTTTTGGATAGTGGTGTAAGATGATTTGAAACCATTTGAGCCAGTGCCAGCTACACCCAATGCTGTGCTACCCAAGCTGCAGTGGCTTTGTGCGGCTTTGGAAGGAGTGGGAAGCACACGATGGCTGCTTGAGGTGGCGGTGCTACAGCATTTTCGTCGAGGCTGCGGTACTCAACGATTTGGTCAGGAAAAATGTCCTCCAGAAAGAAAGCGTCTGGGTAAGCCATTTCGAGCCAATGGTCAAACTTGTAGATATACTTGCTGACTGAAGTGAAATGTGCCTGCAGAAAATTGTAGATAAATTGAAGCGACGCTGCACCTTCGTCACTGTCGATACGCCACGCCATGATACTGCTGTTGAAACCTCCTTCTCGTTGTTCGTTGGCCATTTGATCCGTCTTCAGCAGCGCTAACGCGCCGGGCGGAGTTGGCCACGTCAGTAGATCGACAAGATTGCCAACAACAACAGTATCGAGATCCAAATACAGGCACCGTGAGTGGCCTAGTGCACGAAGTTTCGCAGACAGCGTGCTGGAAAATAGCTGGCACTTGTTCCACCATCCTTTCCAGCCATCGTCCAATGCCAGGAGGTTCATGTTCTCGTGAAGATCGATGCCCTCGGCATTATCAGTGAGGCAAGCGAACGTCAACTGCAGTCCTACACAGTGCCGCATGACGGAATTGTAAAGCCTGTTCACGTACTCAGCTCCATATTTGGTGCCCCACTTGACGCAGACGACAGTGACCACACCGTCTTCGCTTGCCTGATTGCACAGGGTGTCTTCCGTACCAGCACCACTACGCTTGTCCGTCCGTGGCACTCGGTTTACCCCACCAGAAGGCAGCACTGCTCCCGCCAGATCGTCGGGCATGCTCTCCCTGATACTACTAGCACCGAGGTCACGAGCTATACACCCCCAATAGACACGAACAGCCTCACTTTGTCGCCTCAGTCTCCGCAGCAGCATGTTGCGGTTGTAATGCGCCTCCGCCAAGTCTGGGCGCAGCGCCAGGGCCCGCATGCAAAGCTCCAGTGCCTCCTCCAGCCGACTCGCGTCCGCGATCGCCAGTTGCGCCGCTAGATTGACCTGCACCTCAACGCACTCGGGCTCCGAGCGCAGGATTTCCTCGTACAGCGCGATGGCGTCCTGGCGCCGGCCGCGCTTAGTCTCCGTAGCCGCGAGCTCGAACTGCCACTGCAGACGCCGCTTCTGCCGCTGAGTCTCGTCCTCCGGGTTGCCATCCACCCCCGAGTCTTCCAGACCACGCAGGGCCCGGCGGTAGTGAGACGCAGCGCTGTCATACTTTCCCGAAGCTGCCAGCAGCGCCGCTAGCCGCGCGTGCCATCGAGCGTCGTCGGCCGACGCCGCGATCCGGTCGCCCGCCATCACGTTGAAGTGGCTACGTTTGGTGTGGCCCACCTTGCGGAGTCCAGAAATTTCACCATCCCCCCGTTTCACTTGTGTTTACTATGAACCTGAGTTGGTATAAGCGTTACCGTAACTCAGTCGTTCAGAAGAAAGAGCCTTGAAGAGAAAACGAGCTGGTTTGCGTGGTGTTCCAAAGGATCCCACCTGGCGCTGCCGGTTGGTCTACTACATGTAGCGTTAGCTGTCCGTGGCAGCTAACCTTACGCGACGCAGCTTTACTCTAGCGAATGTTAGAACAAAGGGTTCGTTGAAATCGACTGCTGTAGCGTCAAATGTCTTTTTTCTCTGTAGTATCTGCGAGACTGGCGATGAGGGCCGTATTTGTCTAGCGGCTATTTGAGCGACGTTGATTGACGGTAAAGTGATGTCTGATCCTAGGTTCCAGCTGGAACCAACTGGAACCGCGCCTTCGCAATGCGAAGCTCGAAGTTCGCATAGCGTTCGCTGCGCGTACTGCCAGCTTTTTTCTACTGAATTATGATAGTTGTCCGGTACCACGACACCTGCACACAGAAGAAGCAGGCGAACGTGCGAGGAAAGGAAGCGGCGCCCCAGTCTCTATTGGAGCGCGCCGAGCAGCGAGTCCGCCGTCCATCGGGATCTACCGCCGCCGCCATGACCGTCTATAGCTGGGGCCGCGGCGAGGACGGGCAGCTCGGGCTCGGAGACACGAGCGACCAGCACCGCCCCGTGCCCATCGACGCGCTGGCCGAGCGCCGCATCGTGCAGATTGCGTGCGGCAGCGGCCACACCGTCGTGCTCACAGGTGCGTCTGCCGACGCTTGCCCTTTGCCCCGACACGCGTCAAGAAAATCGTCGTCTCGGAGCTGCTAACTAACCGCAGATTGGGCTTGCTTGCCGCAGAGGAAGGAGAAGTGTACACGTGGGGCCGCGGCGACGACGGGCGCCTGGGCCACGGAGACAACGGCTGGAAGTTCGTGCCGCGCCTCGTGGAGGAGCTGCGCGGCAAGAACATCCGCCAGGTCACGTGCGGCAGCTACCACACGGCGGCCGTCACGGTCTCGGGCGACTTGTACACGTGGGGCGGCGGCATGTACGGCAAGCTGGGCCACGGCAACGAGACGGGCCACTCGACGCCGTTCCTGGTGGAGACGCTCAAGAGCATGCAGGTGCGGCAGGTGGCCTGCGGCAGTCGCCACACGGTCGTGCTGCTGGAGAGCAAGGACGTGTACACGTGGGGGGACAAAGAGAACGGCGTCTCGGGCCACGGAGACACCGAGGGACACCAGTACCTGCCCTGTCCCGTCGAGGAGCTGCGCGGCAAGTCCATCGTCCAGATCTCGGCCTGTGGCTTCCACACGGCCGCTCTCAGCGAGTTCGGGGAGGTCTTCACGTTCGGAGAGGGCAAGTTCGGACGACTTGGACACAATTCCGAACGAAACCAACCCGTGGCGCGCTTCGTGGAGGCGCTGGCGGGCAAACGCGTCAAGCAGGTCGCGTGCGGCGGCTTCCATACGGCGGCAGTTACGGAAACAGGAGAGGTGTATACCTGGGGTGGAGGCGAGCACGGACAACTCGGACATGGCGACAAGGTGAACAAAACTGTGCCGACGCGAGTGGAAAGTCTCGTGGAAAAGCTGGTAGTACAGATCACGTGTGGATGGAGTCATACAGTCGCGCTCACAGATACGGGCGAGGTATATACGTGGGGAAATGGAGACCACGGCAAGCTGGGCCATAATGATACCACCAAGGTCACGCTGCCGAAGTTGGTGGACGTGCTGGAGGGCAAACGCGTGATCAGTGTGGCATCTTACAACGAGCACACGGTCGCGCTCGTGGACCCCGTGGCGATGCTGCGTGCCTCCATGCTGACGTCTTCGTACGTGGGGGACATGCGCCAGCTCATCGACAGTGCCGAGTTCTCAGACGTTACCTTTCTCATCGAAGGACGCGCCGTCCATTCACATCGTGCCATTTTGGCCGCTCGCAGTGACCACTTCCGAGCCATGTTCTCCTCGGGAATGCGCGAGTCTCACGAGCAGGAGATCCCGTTGATGCATACCCGAGTGCCGGTTTTCCTAGCACTATTGGAGTATATTTATGTCGACTCGGTCAACGTGGGGGCTGAGATGGCGTTGGAGCTGTACGCCGCCGCGGATCTGTACACGCTGGACCGCCTCAAGGGCCTCTGCGAGATTATCGTGCAAAAGAACATCAACGTTGAAAACGCGGCCCCACTCTTCCAGTCCGCGGACGACCTGCACTCCTACCGACTGCGCGAGATCTGCCTGTCGTACATGGTGCAGAACTTCGACATGGTCACGAAATCCGACGGCTTCGCCAGCCTGTCCCGTGACCTCATCCTGGAGGTGCTGCAGAATCGGTAGAAAAACAAGCAGACGACAACGACTCACGGCGGCCAAGATGAAGCAAACCCCGGACTTTTGGTTTCGTGTCCTTGCATGTTTCTCCGAGCTAGCCACTCCCTGAGGAGAGTTTCCTCCTAATTGTATACGAAAAACAGCTATCATTATTAACAGCATCTTCCCAGCTCGCTAAGCACACTGTCCTCTTTACGCCATGTCAGATTCATCCTGGTTGCTGATCTTCTGGAAGTTCCAGTCGTGCACCTCGATGCGCTTGCCCACGTCCTCCAGGTTCTTCGTCATGACATCCAGCCAGAACTCGGCCAGCCGGAGCTCGGCTTCAATCGAAACATATTTCATCTCGGAACGGTTGTAGTCACTGTTGCTCTTGAGATACGCACGGTGGCTTTCGCGCTGCGCTTCACGCTTCTTCTCCAGGATGGGATTCACCAGAGGAGAGAAAGTGTGGTGATTTCCGTTGCCACCGGTCGGTCTTGTCGGCGTCGACGTACTGCTAGGACCCCCGCGTGGAGATGAAGCAGTCACTCGGTCTGAGATTGTGACGGATTTCGCGGGCGTTGGCGATCCATGGGGTGCCGGAGAAGACGAAGGAGCACGGGTGTCGTGATGAAGAGGACGGTTGTGGAAATGGTACTGAATGTAGCCTTGGGAACTGGCGTGGATGTTGCCACTTCTGTGACCATCATGGCTATCAGTAAATGATGCGCAATGCTCGTCGGAACTTCTGCCCTCCGTGGTAGTCTCCTTCATCTCGTGCTTGCCATTGGAAGAATCAGCAGGCTTCGGCTTTGGCGGAGTATCCGCTGACGAGATCGGCGACTGCTTAGCTGCTGGCGGATCCGCAGACCGCCTGTCGTTGTTGCGGCTATTACTGCGACCACGAGATGACCCCGACCGAGAACCAGCATCGTCACTCCGGCGGCGACGGGAATCCGATCGTGACCGACTTCTCCATGCGCGACGTGGGCTACGACTTCGCCGACGCACACTAGCGCTGCGATGGCGAGGACTGGCGCTGCGTCTACGCGGACTCGGACTCCTACGACGCGGACTGGGACTTAGACTGGGACTGTGCCGGTGCTTTGGGCTGGGACTGTGGCGCTGGGGATTAACGCTGCGACGACGTGTGGTAGTACTTTGGCGCGGACTCGGGCTGCGACGCCTCACGCTAGGACTACGGCGTCTCGGGCTGGGGCTACGGCGACGAGGTGTCGGACTGCGTCGACGCGGACTTGAGCTATAGCGACGAGGACTCCGACTGCGCTGACGCGAGGCAGCGTTCTTGTATCTGCGGGGACTGGGGCTGCGGCGCCGGGGGCTGGGACTGCGCTGGCGCGCGTTGGGGCTGCGGCGTCGTGGGCTCGGGCTGCGGCGACGACTCGAGTCCCGTCGACTGCGACTCGTGTCGGTGCTGCGGCTTCTTCTGCGTCTGCTGCTGACGCCCCTCTCCCCCCTGGCGTCTCGGTACACTCGGCGCTCGCGACTGGCGCTGGCGCTGTGTTGGCGCGGCTGGTAGCGGTCTCCGCGTCGGTCTCTGCTGGTCCACGCCCTCGTCGCCCCGGGAAACTGCGCCGGGCGGTCCACGACGCTGCGGCTTCTGCTGCGGTTGTTGCTGTGGCTCGGACTGCGACTGGAGCTCCGGCTGCGGCGTCTGCGGCCGCGCTCGGGGCTGCGGCGGCGCGGCGAGCGGCGCGAGGATCGGCGGCGATCCATCGGAGAGCGCCAATGCGGAATGCGCCAATATGAATATTGTTTTGTCCAATCAGAGTGGGGATAACTGACGTCAAGTTCTCAGACTCGCGAGGAGGAAACACCCGAGCAGCCATGGCGCACTACCGCCTGCTGGAGCGTCGAGGAGGCCCCGAGCCGCTGCCTCTGGCGACGCGGACGGGGCCCTCACCTTCTGCCAGGAAGAAGAGCCCCAAGCCGCGCCGCAGCAGCAGCGGCAAGCCGCTGTACCGGCCCAAGGCGAGCGACGCCAGCAACCGCAAGACGTCGCCGCCGCCGCTGCCGTCCGCGCCGCCGCCCGTGCCAGCACCGCCTCGTCCACCTGTGGAGGACGCTCACGTGCTGCTGCAGCGACTCGACACGTGGGAGAAACTGCTCAAGACCTGCAGGCAAGGGAGCGACGATGCTGTTGTGAAGGCTGTTAATGGTTCTGTAGTAGGATGCTAATGTTACTGGTTCCCATTGCTTGTGACGTTTGCAGTGAGGAAGCCTCGGACGACGTCGAGTCGGCGCGTACAGCTATGCGACGCACGTGCGTGGAGCTCATCAACGCGTACCCGAAGACGGCCAAGAAGTTGGTACGCGAGATGCTGCAAGGCGAGGAGGGAGAAAAAACTCTTGCAATTCATGTTAACCCCCTGTGCGTTCTTGTGTGCCTGAGGTAGAACATCAATGAACGCCTGTGGCGGAGCTGGTACCGTGAGATGGAGGGGCAATTGTCGCCGTCGGGATTGAAGGCGTGCGCGACGTTCTACGCGAGGCTTGTGGACCAGCTGGAGAACTCGCTGCGTCGAAAAACCCGACTGCCAGAGCATCTAGACGGGCTGAGGCACTCGCTGCAGCACTCATTGGTGGCGATGGGAGACGTGGCGCGGTATGAACAGAACCGTCTTGGGAAAGACGAACAGCGTGATTGGAGCGCGGCTCGGAAATTCTACCACCAGGCGTTGGGAGTGGCTCCGTCGAACGGAAAGGTGTACAACCAACTGGGGTTGCTCGCTGTGCTAGAGGGAAAGCTGCTCCGGGGGGCGTACCTCTACGCGCGTAGTCTCGTGTGCGAAAGTCCTTTTGCCACTAGTGACAACTTGTGTCACGTGTTGCAACGCGGACGAAGATCGGAAAAGCAGCTTCAAACCCAGCAGGAGGCATCAGGAGAACCTACCTGTGAGGCGATGGAGACGTACTCTGCACGAGCACTTTCATGTCTGCATACGATCCGGGTTGGCGAAGGTTCGAATGCGGAGAGGGACGCTGCCTTGGAGCGTATGCAAGCTGCACTTGTTCACCTTTTGGATGTTTGCGATCAGCAAGATGAGGCGATGCCGATTGATGGTCCTCTGCTGGTGGCTCTATCGAGGACACTGACCCAAACTTTCTGCTTGTCAATCGTGCTCGCTCATAACACGGTGCACACTATTGGGGAAGCGGTGAGCCACCAGGCATTTGACGAAGCTTTTAAAAACTGGACGGGAAGCGAATTGACAATGAAGGCATTGTCAGTGGGCAATGCGACGGCGTCAACTTTGCTGTCAAAGCTTACTGCCGTGCTGTCTGCTGCTGCAGAGTCCACTCGAACCAAATATTTCGCCAATGCTTTGTTGCCAGCTCTGAACACATACTTGGACTGGCTGCACCTGCACCAAGCTCTCCTTCACGAATCAAACCCGTCTTCAAAGGTGCTGCAGGACGAATGCGTTGCCCTGTTCAACATCTTATCAGCGAATGGGTTCATTGAGCGCGGCCTATGCTGTGCACAGAAGCGTGAGGTTGAGCTGTCCCACGCCACTTTGCCCGAGGATCGTGAGTTGAACGGCTTCTTGCCTTATGAAAATGCCCTCCAAGCCCGATTCCCAGGCGAGCACACACCAGAGAAAAGGTTGTCCCGGGAACTGACCGAGGAAGAGCGCTTGGTGCTGCGTGCAACTCGATTTATGGCTTCAAGCGAGAGATTTGTGTTTGCCGGAAAATCACCGACCCCGATTTCTTCTGTGCCGAATGGAAGCTCTCGTGAGCCTCGCCGCTCCAAGAGCAATAAAGCGAAGTTGTCGTCAAAAACGGCAAGGGCGGCAGCTAGTGTCGATCCTCTTGCGATCGATCCTGTTCTTTCCGGTCGCCTGTGCATCTTGTGCAGCAATACGAGCATTTTCCCGGATGGTGAGTGCGAGTTCTGTGGATATGAAGACGACGTTGACACGACTTCAGACGACGAAAAGGATGTTGTGAACCAATCTTTGTGGATTCACGAGTACGATGTTGCATACAATATCAACGAATCGAGTCCGGGGAGGAGTTCGGTGTCGCCCTGTTCCCCACCTCCTCGCCGCTCTCCGTCTAATTCTTCGGCTTCCTTAACTCCCGCTTCTTCTCCTCAGTCTGGTATGCCGCATTCACCACCGCAGAAACTCGAGGCTGACTTCAAGACTATCATGTCCATTGGCTCTGAACACACAGACTTCCAAGATAGCTTGACCGCTACCAAGGACCAGCAACGCTTGATCGTCATCGACGCTCCCAACGTCGCCATGAGGCATGGCAAGGGCAAGGTCTTTTCGTGTGCGGGGATTGAACTTGCTGTCAACTACTTTCATGCACTGGGGCACCGCGTGGTCGCGTTCATCCCTGACTACATGCTTCAGTCCGATGAAGAGCGTGCCGAACGCGAAGAACAGGGCGAGGTCCTCACTGCCGCAAAAATCCCTGACAATGTTGCGTTGCTGGAGCGCTTGGTGCACCAGGGTGTGTTGATTCCCACGCCGCCGCAAGACTACGATGACTCCTATTCCATCCAATACGCGGGTCTGCACAACGGATGCGTTGTGACGAATGACTTGTACCGAGACCACATTGTCAACATGGCGGGCCCGCGAGAGCGCAAGGTGGCCATGCGTGCGTGGCTAAAGGCCCACCAGATTTCCTACTCATGGGTGCGAAACGAATTTCTGCCGAACCCAAACTTCAGGTACGAGCGAGCGTGTAAACCTGTTCTAGCATGGGGCATTCTGACCAATATGCTGACGTACTACCGTAGGTTTCCCGAGACTGCCTTTTAATCGATTGCCCCATCCCTGCGGTAATTCGCCGAACACGCTAAAACGGATATTGAGACGAGGCATTGTTTCAAGGAGCTACAGTACAGCTCAATTCAAGGTAAAGTGAGCATTGAAGTCAGACTGACACGTACGCACAGCAAGCGCCGAAGCTGCTCTCATGTGGACATCCGCTTGGGACGCTGAAAGGTACGTCGAGTTTCGTGTAAAGCTGTCCCTATCGCTTCTTCGACCCAGCGAGCGTTTGCTACCGAGGCAAGCGCACTTTACCCTCCGGCCAACTCCCACGACCGCTATTCATCCTGTACGTAAACAGCGGGGCCTCGACCCCAGACACTCACACCTGCACTTTAGCCGAGACTGCCATCAAGAGCATTAACTGCACAAATACACTCCAGCATTTGAACATGAAGATCGCGCACTGCTCCGAGAGGTGAGCAGGGCGTTGGTGAGGAAAGGTTCATGAAAACCTTGTCGAAATTACATACTATGTGCACGGTACGGGGTGTGGCGACGGAACCCGTCGTGGAAAGCGCTTAGCTTTCTCGTCCCTCCCAAGCCGTCGCCACTTCACCTCAGCGCCTGCGCATCTGTGTGCCTGTCAGTGAGCTTGCCTGTCGCTCTGTGTCTAGTGGAAGAGCTGGGACACCGACTTCTTGCTGTGGATGTTCTGGATGGCCTGCGCCAGGAGCGGGGCGATGTCCAGCTGCACGATCTTCTCGTTGCCCTCACAGCTCTTCGGCAGTGGCGTGGTGTTGACGACCACGACCTCCTTGAGCGCCGACTTCTTGATGCGCTCGTTGGCGGCGCCGTTGAACAGGCCGTGCGACGCGAAGGCGTACACGTTGCGCGCGCCGTGGTCAGCCAGATGCTGCGCGGCCTTGCAGAGCGTGCCGGCCGTGTCGATCATGTCGTCCACGATGATGCAGTCCGAGCCCTCGACCTGGCCCACGAGGTCCATGCGGTCGATCTCGCCGGCCTTGATGCGCTGCTTGATGATCATGGCCAGGCCCGTGTTGGGCAGGCCGTACTTGCCCACGAGCCACTCGCGGAACTTCTTGGCGCGGGCGACGCCGCCGGCGTCGGGGGACACCACAACGGGGTTCACGAGCTCGTGGTTGCCGAAGTACGACACGCCCACGAGGCCGCCGTCCAGGTTGTCCACGGGCACGTGCGGGCCGAAGAAGCCCTGGATCTGGCCGCAGTGGAGGTCCACGGCGATGACGCGGTCCACGCCCATGGCCTCGAGCAGGCGCGCCACGTCGGCGGCCGAGATGGGCACGCGGGCCGCCATCTTGCGGTCCTGACGCGCGTAGCCGTAGTACGGGATGACGGCGGTGATGCGGCGCGCAGACGAGCGGCGCATGGTGCTGACCATGAGCAGCAGCTCCATGAGGTTCTCGTTCACGGGGACACACGTGGGCTGCACGATGTACACGTCCTTGCCGCGCACGTTCTCGTGCACCATGAGGTTAACCTCTCCGTCCGCGAAGCGCTCGACCGTGATCTTGCCCAGCTGCACGCCCACGAGCTTGGCCACGTTGGCCGCGAGCTCGTGGTTGGCGTTGCCGCTGAAGATCTTGAGCCCGTTGATCTTGGGCTGCTTGGCCACGGGCGCGGCCCGCGGGAACGAGTCCTCCGCCAGCGCCGTCGACGACTGCGACTGCTGCTGCTGCGCGCCCAGAGCGGCGCCCGCGGCCGCGAAGCCCACGGCCAGCGCGGCCGAGGAGAACCTGCCGTGGCGAGCGACCAGTTGGCGGAACATTGCTGCAGGAAGAGAGGGACTTGAGAAATGAGCGCTGCTGATGGCTGGCCGCGACGCTGCTTGTGTGTGCGCCTACACAATCTAGTTGATGTGCTGCACGTACTTGATGTGTCGCACACAGCTCTGGTGTGTCGCACACAGCTGCGGCTACGTACCCGTACGCTCCACAAGAACGATTTGACTGAGACCTTGCTCGGGCCACTCCGAGCTTCCGACAGCCGCCAGCTGAGCATCATGACGACGACCCGCGTGCTGCTCATCGACAACTACGACTCGTTCACGTACAACATCTTCCAGGTGCGCCGGCCGTCGCTCTGCCCCTGCGTAGACTGGCCCTCCACCTCACGCTCCCATCTCTCTCTCTCTGTTGCCGCACCGCCGCCGTCCAGTACATGGCCCAGCTCGGCGCGCATGTGGAAGTGAAGCGCAACGACCAAGTGACGCTGGACGAGATCCGCGATATGAACCCGGACCGCATCATGATCTCGCCCGGCCCGGGCTACCCCAAGGACGCGGGCGTGTCGTGCGACGTGATCCGCGAGTTTGCCGGCAAGATCCCCATCGCAGGCGTGTGCCTGGGCCACCAGTGCATGTTCGAGGTCTTTGGCGGCAAGGTGGACCACGCAGGCGAGATCGTGCACGGCAAGGCGTCCGTGATGGTGAACGATGGCAAGGGCCTGTTCAAGGGCATGGCGTCCGAGTTCAAGGCCATCCGCTACCACTCGCTCGTGGGGCTGCCCGAGACGCTGCCCGACGCGCTCGAGGTCACGGCCACCGTCAAGGGCACCGACATGATCATGGGCGTGCGGCACAAACAGTACAAGGTCGAGGGCTGGCAGTTCCACCCGGAGAGCATCCTCACCGAGGACGGCCTCAAGCTCATCCAGAACTTCCTCGACATGTGAACGACAGGCGAACGGCTGCGCATCTCGCGCCGTTCAACAAGGAGGATACATGCGAAATACAGTCACAGTACGAGCAAACGACTTGCTTGCTGATTGCTTCTCGTCTTCTATTACATACAGGGCCCCGTTGGTTAGCACGGGAGGCAAAAAGCCACTCGATGCAAAAAAAATTGCTTCTCTGGAGGATATAGCCACGAGCTCGGTCTGCAAGGTTGGCTTTACTTGACAACGCCATTAACACGGATTGCAACAGCAGAGCTAGTCCTCCGAGAAGATAAATGTCAGGTCCTTCTCGGACCCGGGAGCAGACGCCGTCGGAACAAACTGCGCAGAACAGAAGTCAGTATTGAACACACCTTCGATAGCTCCGCTGGGCTGGATCGCTACGCACCTGTAACTTGTCGATCGACGGGCGGTTCTCCACGGACCAGGACAGGAACTTTTGAAATTGGTGCGGCGTCATCGTGTTCCGCGATTGATGCAGGATTGTCTACAGAGCAAAGAGCCGTTATAAGCATTTGCGCACATTAATAAGCCGGTAAATGACTCACCTCAATGCCTGGAACGTATAGCCAGTCGTGCGCTCGAAGCGCGGAGAAGCACTTGCGAATGGCGTCCAGCTTGCGCGCTTCCTCACTTGCAGGGATCGCTAAGCTCGCAATTCGTTGACACTGCTCATCCGTGAGACCCAACAGTGCCCTTAGAGACCGGAACAACTCCGAATTGTCTATCGCTGCTGCGATCAGCGCCTGGTTCTCAGCATTAGCTCGACGGATCTGGAAACACCAACAATGAAGCATATACGCGATAAGTTCCGCGGTCACGCGCACCTTCAGGCAAGGCAGGAAAAAAATGTACCGCATCCGTGTTTCGCGAGTGTTGGCCCAGTATGCGCGCCATCAGCTCCATCTTGGCATCCTTCGACATCTGTGCGTGGCGAAGGTGCTCTCCTGAGCTGTATTCTGCACGATGCAGTCAACCAAAATCAGTCAGCCGCGGACACCCAAAGTCCTCACTACACAAGTTCAGTAATGTACGTACCCAGTGCGGTCGCCAGTTCTTGCGCATTGCCCATGCCAAACTCGTGGTTCTTGAGCATATTCAGCGAGCTCTCGAGCTTGGACACTTCTCCTTCGTACGTCTCCACCATCCCCTTCTTCTTCTCGCGTCGCACTCGTGCCGACGCTCGGTTGCGCTCCAGTCGTCTCTGTCTCCGGTCGTCCTCCTCCTGCAGCTTCTGGTAGATGGACAGCAGGTCGGGCGTACGCATGATCTGCTTGATCTCCTCCGAGCCCATGAGCGACGGGTCCGTGCCGCTCACGCGCGCGAGCAGCTCCGTATCCATGGACAGGCCGCCCGTGCTCGCTGCAAACTGCGCCGCCGAGATCTGAGAGGCCTGCGTGGCGCCCTGGCGGCCCAGTTTGAGCGCCATGGGCATGCCAGCGGCCGTCGGGGGCGAGGCCGCCGCCTTGCCGTCCGCTGCCATCATCTGGTAGCCCGCGGGGGCGGCTCCTTCCTGGAACGACATGGCGCGCATCCCCTCAGACGGACTGGGGTGCGCTCCATTGGGCCTCGTCCCCTTGTCGGCCTCTGCGCCGCCGGGCCGAGCGCCGTTGCCCAGGAACATGAACTGGTTCTGGCCCGGGCCCTTCCACTGGCGCTGCGCCGCGTCGGCGTCGGGCTTGGCACCGGACTGGCTCAGCAGGTTGTAGCCGAAGGGGAGGCCCGCCGACACGCCCTGCGAGGACGAAGGCATGTACGAGGGCAGGGATGAGGGCAGGTCGCCGTCGCCGCCGCCGCCTTGCGCGCCGCCACCTTGGTTCTGCATGTCTTCGGAAGCGAACTGGCGGCATTTGTTCGTTTAGAGCGATGCGAGTGTTCTTATAGAGAGATGCGTAACAGGTTGAGGTGTCCACCATTCCGGTGATCGTACTCGAAGTAGATACACCACTTCCGCCCCGATAGCGCAGGCGAAAAGTAGAGCAAGCATGACGTCAGCGATTCGTGTTAGCGCTTTGGCGCAGCGTTGGGTTCTGCTGCGTGAACGACATTGCTCGGCGCAGGAGAGAGACCTTTGGAGGATAAGGCAGCTAAGAAGATGCAGGTGGAGGCCAGCATCATGGACGAGGCTCACATCAGCAAGGGCGCTCAGGTCCAACGTGACTTTGCGATGAAGTTACTGTGGACTGCAATGTGATCACAGCGCTAGCTAGAGCAGACAGCAGATGATCGTGCTGACCGTGTGCAACAACTGATGCAGAATGCCAACAGCATGAGGAAAAAATAGTGGCAACGTTGGGGCTTCAGCTGGGGGATGCCAACCCTGAACATCACGAAGGAAACGACATATAAACAGGAAGCTATACGCTCATCTACTAGCGCTTTTGGCGCCAACACGTCAAAAAAAAAGAAAAAAAAGTGGACAACTCGTGTGCAATGAATGTATCACAAAGCTGATCTTGGCTGGCGGTCGATTGACGATGCGATCGATCACTCGAACAAGACGACTGCGTGTTGCAATGGAATGAGTACGTTCCTAGATATGGTGGAGCTATAAAGTAGCAATGCTTAGTCAGCGTGGGCAAGTTGAAGGGTCATCACTCCTCGATGTCTCTTGTATAGAGGTGTCACCGTACATTTCCCGCCAAAAGTGCAGTGTGGACCAATCCCAGCTTTGAATAGAGCCGAGTGTGTCAATGGGCGTCGACGGCTTCCTGCGGCAGCTCAGCGCGGCTGTGGACCAGACGCACCTGCAGCAGTTCGCCGGCGAGACGCTCGTGGTCGACGCGCTCTCCTGGCTGCACAAGGCGTGCGTTGCCGTACTATACGCCAGCTCACCCTCGGTAGACTGACCATTGTGACCCGTGCAGTTGCTATGGCTGCGCCTACGAGCTCTCCACCGGCCGGGACACGGACAAGTACGTCCAGTACATGCTGCGCAAAGTGGACATGGTGCGCAGCTGCGGCGTGGCCAAGGTCGTCCTTGTGTTCGACGGCCAGCGACTGCCACTTAAGGTTGGAGACAGGCTGCGAGGCTTGAGTTGCACGCACGGTGGGGCCTCTACCGTAGAGACTAACGCTGCTGCAGTCCTCGACGCAGGAGAAGCGACAGAGCTACAAGGAGGAGAACCGCAAGCGCGCACTGCAGGCTATGGCCGCCTCCAAGAGGCTGCAAGGAGATGACCGGCAGGATGAACTCAACAAGGCCTACCAGCTATTCCAGAGGGTGCGTTGGTGCATCAATGGTCTGCATCTTCTGCTACTTGTGCTCACTTGCTGTTGTGTGTGGTGGTGGGTGCAGTCGGTCTCGATCACCCCGAAAATCATTTCCAATGTCATGAACGCGCTGCGATCTGCACGGGTGCCATTCGTCGTGGCGCCTTTCGAAGCCGATGCACAGGTTCGTCTCCTCGTGCTGCAGTTGTTTTCTTCAGCAATGAGTCATTGTTGTTGTCGTTTTGTTGATGTAGATGGTGTGGATGTGCAAGGAAGGTTTGGCGGCGGGCATCGTGACGGAAGACTCGGACGTGGTGGTTTACTGTCTCACCGCAAACGTATCCTGCCCTGTGCTCGTCAAACTAGAAGACAATGGCTCTGCTCAGGTCAGGTTCATGCGCCATCGCTGTGGGTGAGTTGCGGCATCTTACTAACCGCACGAAATTCGTCCTGGCAGGCTGTGTCACGCTCTATTCTTCACAACAACTCAGCCAAGGCTTCTTGTACGATGTTCCTTGATCAGGATTGCTTTTTATCGCCTTCGCACTAAATGATTCTCCCTATTCCCACTCGTATCCTTTTCCAGCAAGCGCCTTGTTGAGAAAGATTCATTTCCTCACATCAGGAGAGAAAGAGGCCACGCGGATGTTTGTCCAGGTGTGCGTTCTAGCTGGTTGCGACTTCATCGATTCACTCCCGAACGTGGGGTTCGCGGTAAGAACTGCTGGTTTCTTCTCTCCTCAGCGGCTGAAGCTCTAACCTTGGCGTTGTGATTCTGATGACAGACAGCAGTAAAACATATCTTCAATTTCCGTGGCGCACCCGCCCACTTACGTGTACAGCGGCTGGTGAGCAAGCTTTCAAGCTCCGGCACAAAGGTCCCAAGTGACTTCATGCAGCAGTTCTTGAAGGCGGAAACCATTTTCTTCCACCACATCGTCTTCAATTCGAAGAAACGGAGCAGTGAATTTCTCATCAACTGCAGACATGACAACTGCTTCGCTGACATTCTTCAGCGCGCGAATGAATCGCTTGGAATCACATCCCCAGAAGACGAAGCAGACCTAACGTCAACGGCCCTACAGGAGGACCTACATGGTCTCGTGACCTCGACACAAGGTTTCCTAGGCCAAGTCCGCTCGCGGGAAATCGTCGAGCAAATATACAAGGGCGAGGTGTGTGCGCGAACACTCCGCAGTCTTTCTGAGAGTCCGGCAAGCTCACAGCAGTGGCAACCCGACGGAGTTCAAGTCGGACGAAGGTCCTTTGACGCACCCCGTAGCGTTGGGGAACCACCGAGTGGAGTTCGAGAAGCTGAGCAAGGATTTCACACAACGGTAACTCAACGAAAAGCAAGCAAGCCTTCTCCAGAAGTGACAGCTCAGGAAATTGAGAACAAGAAGCGGTTGCAGGCACAGGAACGAGTATCATCGATGCAAGGTCTGGTGAGGGCCTACAAGAGTACTGCACCAACTCAAGTAGCAGCATCAGCAAACAGTGAAACACAGCAGTGGCTAATGTCGGCAACTCGAGTTCGAGTGACGGAACCGAACCACTCCAAGGCCTTCTCAACTGCTGGTGCACCAGCACCGTCGGCTCGCATACTGTCAAGTACAGCAGCAGTAGTCAAAGCGACTAAGGTGACTGCGACATCGATGAAAAATCTGATCGCAATGCACTCCCAGTCTGTCCAAGCGTCGAAGTCCCCCGATGGCCAAGCACCCGCTGCAAAAGCCGTGCCGCAAAGTGCCCCTGGGCGTAGAAAGAGACCTCTTCCAGCAGCGAAACCTATCGCTAACAGTGCTAGGAAAGCCCGAACACTCGCGCACAAGACGACACCTGGCAGCGGCGGCAAGAAGACCCTGTTCGACTTCTTCCAGAAGCAATCCTGAAGATAAATGATCAAAGAAATGCACACATATACTCACGCACACGCTCTGTGCGGTCTTGGTTGATGGATTAATCGATAGCCAGCCTGCGCGCAAGCCGCTCGACACCACATCGACTTCGCGTCATGCCGTCGTCGCTTGTTTCTGTGTCCCGTCCTAGATGCGGGCGCCCGCGTCGAATCCGTTCTCCGCCTTGAGGTGTTCCTTGATGAGCTTGGAGATGCTCTTGAACTCGGGGTTGCTGGCGTCGTTGGCCAGCTGGAAGATGGCCGTCTCCACGGACGTGATGTAGGCGCCGGACTGGCGCATGCGCTCCAGGGCCACGGAGCGGTTGTAGCTCGTGGAGCTGGACACGGCGTCCGAGACCACGTGCACGTCGAAGCCCTTGTCCAGCAGGTCGAGGCACGTCTGCAGCACGCACACGTGCGTCTCGATGCCGCAGAGCAGCACGGACTTGCGCTGCGGCATGCTGGTGGCCAGGTGGCGCTCCACCTCGGGCACGAGCATGGAGAACTTCATCTTGTCGAAGATCTTGACGTCCTGCACGCCCTCCAGGTTCTTGGAGATCTCGGCCACGGTGCTGCCGAGGCGCGAGCCGTACTGGGTCGTCACCACCACCGGCAGGTTCAGGAGCTTGGCCGCGGAGACCTGTCAGGCGACAGAGACGCAGTAGGTTAGCGTCGCGTCCGGAGCGAGAGCGCGGAGAAATCGGTCGGGTCGGACCATCGTGTTGGTGCCGTGGATGACCGTGGGCAGCTGGAACGTGAGGCCGCGGAAGACCTCCTGCACGTCGCACACGAAGAGCACGCTGGACTGCGGCAGCAGCCGGCCCAGACGCTTGGTCGCCGTGCTCAGAGCCGCCATCTCGTCGCCTTCGCGAATCCAATTGAAGAGTGAGCCAAAAGGAGATCCTTGGTATACTGAAGCTCAGTGCCAAGAGTGACAGGTTGCGGAAGGAAAACGGGAGTAGTGTACACGAGTAGCAGTGAATTTCTAGGGTTCGTCAACGCACAATAGCCTATGGACAGCTGAAAACTGGTTCGACCTGCATCGGTCGAGGGCGGACGCAGAGCTACACGCAGTACTTGGACTTGGTCGCGGTCGGGGTGGACGCGGGAGTGACCTCCGGAGCAGGAGTCTCGGACGGAGTCACCTCGGGCGCAGTCGTCGCGGCCTCGCTGCCGTCCTGGGTGTGCACTTTGCCAGCGCCGCTGTCCGAGGCAGCAGACGCCTCCTGCACAGGGGCATCCGTAGCGGGGGCATCCGTCGCAGCGGGAGCCTCCGTCACAGCGGGGGTCTCAGTAGTTGCGGGCGCCTCCGTCACAGCGGGGGTAGTAGTTTCGGGCGCGGTGGTCTCCCCCTGCGTGGTCGAGCCCGAGGACGACGTCGTCTGCTGCTGGGTCGCGTCACCCGACGGGCAGAAGGTCACGACGAAGTTCGTGCCGAACGCGCACGAGTGGGTCTTGCCGTCGTCCTGGGGGAACGTGTAGGCGTCCTCGCAGCCGTCGGCCAGACACTCGATCTGCTCGCAGGTGTCCTTGCCCGTGTTGGACGTGGGGGTCACCTGCACAGCGGTGTTGAAGCCGATGCCGCTCTCCGAGTGCTCCTTGCACTCCTGCAGACTGGTGCAGTACTCGAAGCCGGCGTTGAGGCGCGGCGGGATGATGCCGATGTCGAACCAGGCCAGGTCGAGGTCGCCCTTGGTAGCGAACTCGACGAGCGTGGCGGCGTCGTCCGTGCCGTTGCGGAAGTGGCCCTCGTAGCCCTTCTCGATGGTCTTGTCGACCGACGCGCCCGAAGCGATCGTTTCGCTCTCATCCGTGTAGACGCTCGCGAGGCGCGTGTACAGGTCGATGTCGCTGGAGCACCCGTTGGTGATGGTCACCGTGAAGGCGTTGGCGGAGGCGAGCACCGCGGCGGAGGCTCCGGCAACGGCAGCAGCAAGACGAACCATTGCTTTTCTTTTCTAGAGCTGTGGAGGAGGAGCAGGCAGCGGGAAAGTTGGTGAATGAGGCCTCGCTGCCGCCCGCCGCCGCTCGGTCGGACACCCACGTTAATCGCAGCAGACCCAACACCACAAGGACACACGCCAGTGCCAGATGCCCACATGTACATGCCGCGACTGGATACCAGTCGTCGTCCCCACTAACTCAGAAACGGCAGTGACAGCAGGCGATACTGAAGGCAAGTGCGTTCCAGGGGCTCATGGTTTCTGTCGCGCCAGCTGTGCTCACGGCGCGAACAACAAAAGCGCGGCTTGTCGACTGGGATTGCTGTGCAGCCATCGAGTCGACCAACTGTCAGCGTCTTGTCCGTCAGTGCAAAGGAAGTGCCGTCGCCGCTGTCTAGTGCCATCGCAGAGGCAAAAACGGCATCGCCACTGCGCGCGCTTCCGTCCGTGCCAAAGCCTGTCTTCACGTCGCCATTGTCGACACTCGGCGTCCGGATCTCGGGTCAAGCAGGTGACATCGCGCCGGCAGCAGGTTCGCTGTCGCATTCTGCGATCGCTCTCCGTGCAGGTCTTGGCTGCTGTCAAAATAGGTTGCTGAGCTCCAGCCACAAGCTCCGGGCAGATGGCGCCAGTCGTCTGCCCCGACAGAACTCGCAATGGCTTGAAACGCGGGCAGCTGGGACCACCAAAACGTGTAAGTCGGCCTAAGTCGGCGGGCAAAGGTTCATCCGGCCACAGGCTTTCAAGTTGCTGGGCTCCTGGAAAGCGTCGTGGGCATGTTCCAAGACGAATATTTTGCACCGCACTCCCTAGCCCACTGCAGAGAGAGAACGCTGTAGACGATCGACGCTGTCGTGCATTGCACGTCGGTCGTTTTGACTGCTTGTCGAAAAGCCTTGGATCGGGATCCTTCAAACACACGAAAATCCTTGAATGCGGCGGTGTACACCACCCGTTCAGAGCCTCAGTGTCTGCTCGTGGCAGACACAAGCCAACTGCCCCTTGCTCGACAGAGTTGTCGCTGGTGTCGACTAGTGCACGCACCAAACCGTGGTGGAGCACACTGCTACCTGTAGCCTGTCACTTCGATTGAAACGAATAAGTCCCTCGTGCAATTCTTCGCAGCTTGGTCGAGCGCCACCTGCTCTCCCCATGGACTTGCACCGCCAATGCCTCACTTAATGGGAGCACTCCTGTTTATTGCTATCGCAACCACTTTGGATGTTCAGTCGGTAGCAGTAGTATCCTATGTCACTCCATCCCCCCGTTGGAGTGCCTTCTTCGTGGTCAGCTTTTTCTGTCTAAAGCAAGTGTTACAATTAGACCAGCCCCTCCCTCCGCGCCATGGTGCTCACGGACAAGCAGCGCCAGGACCTGTACGTCTGCGGCAGTCTATCCGTATGCCCCCCCCCCTCTCTCGCTAACCTCCTCCTCCTCCTCCTCAGCCACCAGGCCATGCTCGACTACCTCGTGGGCATGGGCGAGCGCTTCGCCGACACGGCCGCCGCCTTCGAGAGGGAGGCGGACGTGAGCAAGTCCAGCGACGGCAAGCACGCCGGCCTGCTGGAGAAGAAGTGGACGTCCGTCATCCGCCTGCAGCGCAAGGTCATGGAGCTCGAGACCAAGGTGGCGCAGCTCGAGGAGAACGCCAAGCTGGGCGGCGTGCTCAGCCGAAGGGACGTGCTGGGCGCCCGCCAGCGCACCGAGTTCCTGCCGCGCGCGCCCGCCAAGTTCTCGCTCTCGGGCCACCGCTCGCCCATCACCTGCGTGGCCTTCCACCCCGTCTTCAGCGTGCTCGTCTCGGGCAGCGAGGACGCCGCCGTCAAGGTCTGGGACTTTGAGACGGGCGACTACGAGCGCACGCTCAAGGGCCACACGAACCCCGTGCAGGCCGTGACCTTCAACGGCTCCGGGTCACTGCTGGCCTCCACGTCCACGGATCTGTCCATCAAGATCTGGGACTTCTCCAGCGACGGCGACTACGAGTGTCTGCGGACCCTGCGCGGACACGACCACAACGTGTGCGGCATCGCGTTCGGCCCCGACCTCGCGAGCGACCGGCTGTACTCGTGCTCGCGCGATAACACCATCAAGGTGTGGGAGCTGTCCACGGGCTACTGTGTGAACACGCTGAATGCGGGGCATACCGACTGGGTGCGCGATGTGGCGGTGAGCGACGACGGACTGTACTTGGCTTCGTGCGGCAATGACCGATCCATTCTCTTCTGGGACCTGCAGCACATGCGCGTATTGCAGTCCATCCGCGAGCACGAGCACGTTGTGGAGAGCGTGGTGTTCGCCAAGACAGGACAGGAGCAGGTTATTGAGAAGGCACACGCCAAGAAGCTCGCGGCGACGGGTGCGCTCACTCCGGCCAATGGAAGCGCCTCGCCTGAGTCCAACAACCATGACATGACTGGTAGTACGGCAGGAGAGCCTACTGGAGCCGTTGCTGTTTCCAGTGTGCCTACCATCCGCCGCATGAAGTTCCTTCTGTCTGGGTCCCGCGACCGCACAGTGCGTCTGTGGGAAGCCTTCAGCGGCATGCAGCTTATGCTCTTCGCGAGCCATGAGAACTGGGTACGCGAGGTGCGCTTCCACCCTAGCGGCAAGTACGCGCTTAGCGCTGGTGAGGACAAGACCATCCGCGTCTTTGACATCGAGGTAAGTCTGGCTTGACGTGTGCTTGAGCATGTTTTATTGTGGTATGCACTGACGAATTCTTTGTGCGTGCAGACTGGTCGTTGTGTGCGGACGCTGGATGAAGCTCACAGCCACTTCGTGACGTGCCTGGACGTCCATTCGAGTCTCCCGCTGATTATTTCTGGCGGCATCGACAAAATCATCAACGTGTGGGAATGTGTATAAAGGTAGCAGCAGTGGCGGCCGCTCTCCAGCTTTTATCGAGTTGTTAACCCGAAGACCGGTACCCGAGTAAAGTGGACAGTTCTCGCTGAGCTTCCGTCTGCTTGGCCAACCCCGTTGCAAGCAGCGATGGTGGCGGTATGTCTCGACAATTCGTTTTGCGTGGCGACAAACCTGCTTGACTGGTGAAAGTCGATCAACGGCTGAAGAGGAGTAGAGTAAAGTAAGTAGGTAGCAGTATAATGCTCTCCTGGTGCGTCTAGCGAGTGCCAACAAGATGCAAGCAACCAGCAAGACTTCCAACCACCGAATGAATGCATAAGCTGCGACGCTCCTCGACTATTGCCTTGGGTCCGAGCTGAATCCACATCCCCACATAACCCAACCAGTAGCGTACCAGACACACACAACCGGACGCGTTTGTTCTCATCGAAATATTACCGCGAATTAAGTCGGCCTACCAACGGTTGGCATCCTCGTCCCGGTCCGAGACGAAGTGGTCGAAGTCCGGACGCTGCAGTCATTCGGAGCGGAGGTCGACGGGGTCTCCACGACAACATGGAAGACGACGAGCAAATCCGCATCACCCGGCGCCTGTCATCAGCCGCCCGCGCTGCGCTGCTCCCTCGCTGTCTCCACCTGCCCTGTGGAAAGTCTCCGCCGCAACTCGCTCGTCACTGCAGCCGAAGCGTGGCTGCACAGACTGACTCCGCTTATCTCAGGCGGCGAGCCTCGCGCTCCCACTCGAGCAGGCACAGGATGTCGCCCTCACGCACGGGGCCCTTGACGTTGCGGATGATCTTACGCTTGTCGTCCTGCAGGAACTCCACGCGCACCTGGGTCACGTTGCCCGTGTTACCCGTGCGTCCGAGGACGTTCACGACCTTAGCCAGCATGTAGTCACGAGGGGCATCCTGTCGACAAAAGACAGCACCTCCAGTTAGTCATCCGTGCTTTCGGTCGAAGTCAGGGCGATTGCAGCGCTGAACGAACGCCCAGGACCGCACAACAGCCGACCACAACGTAGCGGAGCTTTTCGACTTTTGGCCTGAGATTGCGCGCGCTCTGGGCGTCCGTTTATCGCGGCGAAGGTCGGAGGAGAAGCGCGAGCGTGCGCTCTTGACGGACGCACGCCATTCGCGTCTCCGATGCTCACCGCGCCTTCGTGCCCGGAAGGACCTGCTCGCTTACCATTTTTGCGTTAGATGTCGATGAGGTAGTGCACGAGAATGCGAGGAGTGGAGCGGCCAGCGGCGTTAACGACTGGCGGCGGGACGTTGCTCCGACGTGGTTGCACGAAGGTTGCACGAATCTCAAGCGCGCTTGACTGGCGCTTTAAATAGTTCCTCGTTTGAGTGCCATATAATGACTACAGCTACCCCAGAAGAGTGACCAACATACCCGCTTGAAGTTACATTATTTTACGTGGACCCGAACTGGACCTGCCACTGCTGGTACCTCTTTAGCAACTGCTGCGCCGACGGCCTGGTCTTCTGCAGCGCGGCCAGCAGATCGTCGGGCTGCACGTGGCCCAGCATCTCCCTCCAGTCTGCAGCAGACGCGTCGTGGCCCTGGTTGCTGCCCGCTGGAAAGAGGCTCTCCGAGCCGTCGGTGGCTTCCAGCTTCCCCATCAACCGCCGCACGGGCGCCATGCAGGTCTCTTTCGCCACCAACTTAATGTCGGCGCCCGAGTACCCCTCGGTCCGCTTCACCGCCTCGTCGAAGTCAAAGGTGCTCGGGGTGTAGGGCTCCAGCAGCGCCGCGAAGAGCGTCCGCCGAGCCTCCGCCGACGGCAAGTCCACGAGCACGCGCTTCTCGAGTCGCCGCAGCATGGCAGCGTCGAGATCCCAGGGCAAGTTGCTCGCTGCGAGCACGAAGACGACGTCGTCCGTCTTGGAGAGGCCGTCCATCTGAATCAGCAGCTCGGTCTTCATGCGCCGACTGGCCTCGTGCTCTTGGCCGCCTCCCCCCGCACTGTCACGCTGGCCCATGATGGAGTCGATCTCGTCTAGGAAAATGGTGGACGGCGCGTGGTGTCGCGCCAGCTCGAACAGCATTCGAATGAGCTTCTCCGAGTCGCCCCGGTACTTGCTAACGATGGAAGAGGCGGAGATGTTGAAGAAGGTGGTTCGACACTCGGTTGCCACCGCCTTGGCCAGCATCGTCTTGCCGTTTCCGGGCGGGCCGTAGAGCAAGATGCCAGTCCAGGGAGACAGCAGGCCTTGGAACAACTGCGGGTACTTGAGCGGCATGACGACGGCCTCCTTCAGCAGCCGCTTGGTCTCCTCCAAGCCGATGACGTCGCTCCACCGGACGTCCGGGTTCTTCTGGAAGATCTCGCGCGTGATCATCTCCGCTAATGGCCGAAGCTCCGAGTCATGGGCGAAGGAGGGCAGAGGCTTGAGAAGTCGCTCCTCGATGCTCTCTTCTTGCTGCTGCTCCTCGGCAGACTGAGCTTTCTTGGAGACGCCCGCCTTGGCGTTGCGCGTCTGGTTCTGTGCTGGCTTTTGTCCGACGAGTCCGAGATCTACAGCCGAGTCGTCTTCTGGAGACTGGGTTGCGTCTTTGGCAGACCGAGTGGGTCCAGCCTGTGCAGCTCCAGTACTGGCGTGGCTGGCATTGTTGTGGATGGCCCGCATCGCCACGTTGTTCTCCACTCGCGCCTCCGTCGGCATGTGGGGCGACGAGTACTCGTTTCGACGCGCTCTCTTGGCGGCAGCAGCGGCCTTCTTGTCGTTCGCAGATCGTGCTCGGTCCTGTCCATCTGGCGATAGTCGCCGAACTAGCTTGGGGCGTTTCCCAAACTTGATCTCCTGGAAGTCCTCGTACTCCTAGCAAAAAGGTGGGGCTATGGTCAGTGAGACGGCGGATCCCCGACAACGCTGGGGACGTACGTACTTGTACGATGCGCAGCAAGTCCAAGTTCTCGACAACTTCGAACTTGGAGAGGGCGACACCTGCTTCTTGCTGGAGCTTCTCGGCCGTCTGAAGGTACCCGTTCTCCGTGCAGTGCTGCAGCATCATGACCAGGACGTTCCGCCGACGGTCAATTAAACGCTTCTCTTCCTGCGAATTGCAGAGGAAGGGCCGAGTCAGGAAGAGAAGGAGAAGATAAACAAACAGCACTCAGTACTGAGCCCCCAAGTTTCATTTCATACCGCCAGTCGGCTTTCATTCTGCGCTTTGAGTTGCATTAGCGAGCTCATGGTGGCGACCGCGTTCCTGGCAGCTGCAGGCGCTTATCGTGTTGGTTTCGCTGGGGCAAATGCCGGTTTCAAAATAGTCGAGTCCACTAGCACTGAGCGGCAGTGATGGCGGTCACGAGGAAGTGTACAGGACTGTGACCTTTACACTCCTTCAGTGGTTCGTTAGCGTCACTGATGGCTTTGTACGTCCAGATGATCGGAATGACCCTTACTCGGTCTTGAAGAGCCGCACACCTCAAATCTTTCCGACGACGATGCAGGCAATCCATGACACCGTGACGGTCTTCGTGACGCAGCGCGAGCTTCAGGCACGAGCTCCAAAGCCGGGTGGGGCCAGCGCTTCTACCACCGCGCTCCAGTATGTAGCTGGGAACTCTGGTTTCGACGTCGTCAAGTTCCGAGTCGACTTCCGCGAGTCAGCCAGCATCAGACTCCACCGTCCGGCTGCAAGAGGTGGAGGGAGTACAGCGAATGATACCCTGCAGAAAGCTACGCAGGAGATGGTCTTTGACTGCGAGCTGCGTCCATTTGAACGACGAGTGCTCGCATACGTGGCCAAGAGGGGGGCGAAGCGAGCGTTTGTGCGTGTCCAATACACAGTGACAGCGGTGGTCACACCGACCGTAGATGTCATTGTCGAAGCCCAGGAGCGAGCTGCGAAGGTGATTTCCCAGCAACTGCAGCGCAGCAACCACACATTCAACCACGTCAGCAAGTGGAAAGCACTCCCGTGTCGACCTGGAGCTGAGGTTGGCCGGGCCTGCGCAGAAATCAATCGGTACTTTCAAGACGTCGGAGTTGTGTTTGTCGACGCCAGCTTTCCCCCACAAGCAACGTCTCTCTATGGTTCCGAAGCACCGAATAGACTCTCGGAAGCAGATTCTGCCATCTACACACTCTGCACGTGGGAGCACTTGCACAACATGGCTGATTCCTCGTGGACTTTTGTAGATCCGACCAAGGAGCGATCAAAATTGGCACCGCATGAACCTGCGTCGAGTGTTGCGTTTACATCAGGCCTCCCCGCCCAAGACTCGTTCCTCTGTGCGTTGTCGGTCGTTGCTCCATATTGTGGATTGTGGCTTCATCGGTGGTTCCCGACATTGGACACTGTGAGCCGCTTTGAAAAGGTGGCGTCCATTACTGTGGCGCTCTGTAACCGGGGTATTGCGTGGCAGCACCTCCTGGTTGACCTCTTCTTCCCTTCATTTCCACTTGGACGAGGCCTCATGACCCCACGTAACGCGCATGGAGAGTTGTATGCGGCTCTCCTCCACAAAGCTTACGCAAAATTGAAAGGGAGCTATGCGGCAGTCTCCGGCATTCCAACGATGAACATTCTACGAGAGCTGACTGGATCTCCTTGGTACGTCAGGCCCGGGGCTTGCTGCTTATCATGCCATCCTTTTCGATAACATTATGGTGCAGGGTTTGTTTGTATCGTTCAACTACGGACGCAGATCCATCTATCAAGCAAGTCCAGCTTCAAGAGGCGGTGCGCGCTACACTTCCCCATCGACGGCCAGAGTCCGATGATACCTCGTCGCTAGTAGTTGTATCATGCGGAAAAGTTGATGACCATCATCGTGCCTTTCGGATCGTGTTCCCCAGCGGTGAAGACTCGCGCGTGACTTCCGTAGTTCTGCATGACGCTTCCGGAAAATATCTGCGCCAACAGATTGCTGGCAAATTTGCAGAGTTTGATCGTGACCAAGACCCGTCAGCACTTCGCTTATCCTGGGAGCAGCTTTCTGCGTTGGAACCAGCCGTGTGGTCCCTCTCTCCTCTTGGTCAACGACATGAACAGCGATTGAGGCAAATATTTCTTCACGAGGGCGATACGGTGAAGATGACTGCAGTCATCAGCGTGCCAAGTCTCACGACAATTGTTCTCGCGGCTTCGTACTCCGCTCACTTCCATCCCGAGGCCTGCGATCAGCAACCTCAAGTGGACTTGGAGGTGCGTTTCGCGTTCGTGGAAGCCGATCTTTCCCTTACATCGATGGGAGATAGCACTATCGACGACTTGGCAGCTACTTCGACGAGGTTTCAAGACCTAGCAGACAATCATGACGGAGTTTACAGTAAGCAGGTAAGATGGTCGTGCCCGAAGCTAGCATAAAATGGTTTTTGACTGACAATAACGTGCCTTGCGTCAGGTGGTGAGAACACTTCACGCCGGCGAATACGTCGTGACAGTATCAGCCACGCGCCCAGGCCGCTCGGAATCGCTGTCTAAGGCAGAAGAAGGCAAACCTGCGAGTGATATGACCATACTGACTCCCGCCTTGGTTGACGCCAATCTGCAACTGGCTTTTGACTGTCTCGACAGGGAAGGAAGACAGGAATTATCGGAGAGCGATGTGGGTAGTTTCCTGCAGCTCTACGAGCACGTGCTGCCATCACAACACGGAAAAGAGGCGCTCTTCTCATTTCTGCATCAACATGGAAGTTCCTCACGATCGGAGAAGGGGGGGCTAACGCTTGACGACTTTCGAGAGATTTACCTCGGCCAAGCCATTCGAGACTGCAAGGAAGGCAACACCACCGACTCGGCATCAAGTAGAACAGTGTCAAGTGCCAGCATTCGAGCTCGACTCCAAGAACTGGTTTGGCAGGATCTTCTCCGCCTGCTGCCAGGCTCCAGTTGGGGTGTCGAAGCTGACTTCACCGCTGAGAGCTCGCGCTCTGAGCTTGACTGCCGAGAGGTTGTCCAAGTGGTGTGCTGCTTCCACTCGGACACTCCACTGCTCAGCGTCGTCTCACTTCTTGATGAAAGGAGCTCCCTCGAGGCCAACATATAGACGGATCCATGTTTTATTTTTTCAGTGGTCATTGATCTTCACTTCGATCTCACTGTGTCTTTCTTCTGCTAGAACGGGGGGCAGACAGATGGGCTACTCCTGCTAAAGCAAACCACCTGATACTCTGACGGCCGCACGCTCTATCGCGTCGGCCTTCTAGGCCCCTGCCGCCTCGCTGGTCGTGTTGAGTTGGGTGCAACGTGTGCGTCTACTGTTAACTACTCATGGCTAAATGATACAAACAAGGTGTGCAGCCGCTCCAAGGCAGGGCGAGCTTCACGTGAGCTGCATCTTATCCTGGAATTCCTGCGTGAGCTCGTCCAGCGTCAGGTCCGGGTTGGCCCGGAAGAAGTCCAAGAAGGCCTGAGCGCCCGCGGCCCGCTCGGCGTTGGTGGCGCCCTTCTCCTCGGCCTCGTACACGAGGTGCTCGGCCTCGTGCTGCAGCTCCTTCTTGTCGTAGTACTCGGGGTCGGCCACGCGCTTCATGAGGTTGAGGAACTGCTCGTACTCGCAGCAGGCCAGCAGGATCTGCACGAAGAAGCTGAGCCGCGTGTGTCGCTGCCGCTCCTCGGACAGCGCGATCTCCTCGTCGCAGCGGGTGTTGTACTGGTCCATGGTGAAGCCTCTCTGCGCGAGGAACGCCTCGATGCTGGCGTTGGCCGTGTCGATGAACGCCTCGTGTAGCTCCTTCCACGTCCTGTGGGCAGAGCGACCAACCACAACAGCGTCAGCCCCAAGAGAGGGGTAATACTAGAGAGAGAGAGAGAAGTAGGGAGGAAGGCAGGGCGGGAGGGGGCACTGACGGTTCGGCTTTGTCCAGGTCGGCGGCGGAGGGTCCTCCCTTGGTGAGGAGGATGGCGAAGTGGCTCGCGTGGGCGCCGCAGAAGTTGTTGATGGCCTCCTGGAAGTCCTCGCTGCCCACGAAGGCGGCCACCCACTCGAGCACGTCGTCGTCCGGCTCCATGTCCTTGACGAGCGGCGTCTCGTAGCGCAGCAGCAGGTCGATGGCGTCGAAGCCGGCCATGGTCTTGTACCAGAGGATCAAGGGGCAATAGCCAGGAGGATAGTCTCTTCTAGGCGGCGAAGGCGCCATTTGTATGCCCATACAAACACCAAGGCAAATGCGGTGCGAGATGACGACAGCTGGGTTCATGCACTACCGTAATCTGCCCGAGTAAGGAACGTCTGATATATATAAATCCACAGAGGTCATAAAACCTGATGCTTGATGACGTCGTCAACTGCAGACGCGTCGTACCGATAGCTACCGGTTTCGCCTATTTATAGCCGCGGTACTCTTCCTCAAGTCGCCGTTGGCATTCGCGTTCCAGCTCTGCAAGCCTCGAGATGGCGACGCCCACCTCGCGGCCGTCGAGCATCGCTATCGACGACGCCAACGACCGGCCGCTGGACGCACCCTCGTCCCCCGTTGCGGCCATGGAGGATCTGTCGCTGTCGCCCGCGCTGCAGGGCGCGGACGAGGACGACGAGGACTACGACCTGGCGTCCGCCTCGAAGCTCATCCCGCTGTCCATGACGGACTCGGCCAGCGGCGAGCGCCCGCTGCCGTCGCTGCACTCGCCGCTCATGTTCCGGGACGTGCCGTTCGCGGGGTTGTTCGCGCTGCATCTGATTCTGATGCTGCTGGCCACCGGCAGCATCCGCGTGGACGGCGAGCGCGAGGAGCGGGCGGAGGAGCGCAACGACGTCGTGGGCGGCCTGCAGGACTCACAGGACGACTCGAGCGCGGCCCAGGACGACGCCGACGTGGGCGTGGCGCTGCGCTCGCTCTGCGTGGTCAACGTGCTGTTCGCGCTGGGCTGGCTGCTGCTATTTATTTTCTACTCCAAGCTGCGCTTCGTGCAGGGCTCGTGCCTCTTCTCCATGGCGGGGCTCTCGGCGCTGGCGGCCATGCTGTTTATGCTGGAGTCCAGCGACAGCATGTTTTGGGGTGTCGTGTGCACGGGCGTCGTGGTGCTGGACCTGGTGTGGTACGTACGCTCGAACCACGGCCTGGACTTCGTGGCCGTGTTGTTCGAGCTCGTCGTCGAGTTCCTGGTGACCCACCCGGCGCTCGGATTCGCCACCTGTGCCGTACTAGTAGCCTACACCATCTGGGCCAGCTGGATCTGCACAACGATCGGGTATGTGGGTCGGGAAGTGTCACCCTGGAGTTTCTCCATGCTCTACCTGGTCTTCCACTTCTACTGGATGTCCAACGTGTTCAAGAACATCATGACGATCGTGGCCTCCGGCACGACCATGATCTGGTACTACCGCAACGAATCGACAGAGATCTCGCCCGACGTTCGCGAGACCATCTCGGACCACGACTCGCCTAGTGACGACGCCAATGGCCCAGTGCAGCAAGACCCAAACGTCGACTACCTCGACCGAAAGGTGGTGCTGCACTACGCACGCTGCGCCGTGTCGAGCTCGTTCGGATCGATTTGCATTGGCTCGCTGCTGTGTCCGCTGGCACACCTCGTGTGGAATGCTCTGCGCTGGGCTCGACGAGACGAATCGGTGCTGTCGCGACGTTTTATGTCGCTGCGCTCGGAGCGAGTGGAGCACTTCATCCGCACGTACCACAAGTACTCGTTCGTGCACATCGCGGGCTACAACAAGCCGTATTACGTGGCAGCACATGACGCCTGGAAGCTGATCGAGCACCACGGCGTGGAGGCGATTGTCGACGACGACTTGACGAGCCGCATCCTGCTGCTCGGCGGCAACGGCTGGGCGGGCGTCCTGAGCGCGTTGACTGCGTCGGCTCTGGCCGGAGCGTCATCACACGCGACTTTCTTCACGCTGGCGGCGTTCACGCTCTGCTACACGACCATCTCGCTGGCCACCCAAGTGATCGCGGCCGTCATCAAGACGCTGTTCGTGTGCTTCGCCGAGAACCCGGGACGACTGAGCCAGCTGCACCCGCTCATCTACCACCGCTTCGTGCGCCTCGCCGAGCTCAAGAGCTTCCGCGACCACAAGCCGCCCGCCAGCACGCGCGCGTAGAGCAATGGGATGGAGCAACGGTAGAAGGAGGAGACTGGGGTAAGCGGGGGGTGGGTAATAGCACAATATAGGACACACAGCGAATTCGTGGGTCACTGCAACATGTAACCCGCCATGAGATGGGTACGCGATGCGGCGCTGTGATTGGTCCATCCGGTTCGTTTCAAGCTCACTTCTCATTGTGGGGGAAGGAAGAGACACAAGCGTCATGAGCTGCATGGAGAGCAGCCACCTGCGCGCCTTGATGGCGCTCTCGGCGGCTGGCATGCTGCTCGTGCCGGTCTTCGGTCTGCTGCTGCGGTCCCAGCCGCGGTTCGTGCGCGGGCTGCACGTGAGCGCCAGCAGCGCGGAGGCCAACTGCTACATCGCGGGCGGCCTGTACGCGGGCGTGTTCCTGGTGTGCGGCCTGCTATTGAGGCTCAAGACTCGCGGCTGCGTCACCCAGAAACCGGACGAGGCGCAGGACGACGTCGGCAGGAGGAATCGGCGCTACAGACTCTCGTTTGTGGAGCTGGAGAGCGAGGAGTTCGTCAAGGCCATGGACGCCATGGACCGGCGGACGGCAGTGATCCCGACGCCCACGAAGACACTGGAGCTGCCCACCAAGTTCCCAGGCAAAGATGAGGCAGTGTAGAGACTGGCTGGCCAAGTAGTGGCTGTTCGACGTAGTAGTTAGTACCGAAACGAGAGGCCGACACGTTATGAGCCCTCGTAGACACAAGTGCACCCCGTACAATAGTTTAAGCAACACGAGCAAAAGAAGAAGAAGAGCGCGTCGCAGCTCTGCATTGAAGAGAAAAAAAACTTACGACGCGGAGAGGCCCCTTCCGTCTGCTGATCTTCGTCTTTCAATGGGGCTCAGCACTTGTAGACGAGCACGCCGATCTCGCCCACGTACAGGTACAGCATGTGTCGCTGCTGGTAGCTGATGTCGAACCCGTAGCCTTCGCCGATGAAGCAATGCCACGACGACCCGAACTTCTTGTCCATGCTCTGCTTGATGAGCTGCGCCGCGGCCTCGTAGTTCTTCACGGGCACGTGTTTGTCGCACGCCATCGTGATGATCTCGATAGTCTCCGTGCACACCTCCGCCGTCATGTCATTGTGCTTCAGGTGCGGTCGCGACGAGATCTTGCGGTACTCCTGCTCCGTGACCTCCGACGACATGTCGGTCTTCACTGCCTCGGGCATCTCGTCGTTTGCTTGCTTGCTGCTCTGTTCCGATCAAGTCTAGTACTGAAAACGACTCTTCGGTGAATAGCCGTCCCCGCTCCCCCTTGAAGCCTAAATGGAGAGTGCTCTCGCCACTAGCAAAGAACCTGAATGCGCAGACGAAGGCACAATAGAGAGTTAAGCTGGTGTTGAAGTGGAAGGCACGATTACAGGTGTATATTGACTTGTATGGACCATCTAGCCTTACTTCTCCCCCCAGAACGGGTAGTCGGTGTATCCCAGCTCCAGCGGGTCGGTCCACGCGCGCGGGTAGAACGTCTTGGTGTTGTACTCGTTCAGGGGCTCGTCGGCCTTCAGACGCTCCACGATGTCGGGCGTGCCAATGAACTCGCGACCAAACGCGATGATGTCGTCGTAGCCGTCCTCGACGTTCTTAACGGCCTTTTCACGGTTGAAGCCTCCAGCCGCGATGATCACACCCTTGTACATTGGACGCAGAACAGGTGAGATGCCACCTTCAGGCACCAATGGGCCGGTGAAATGCCAACCGTAAGGCTCCACCAGGTGTACGTAAGCCAGGTCGTAGTCGTTCAGCTTCCGGAGCACGTAGCCGTACGTCGCCAAAGGGTCCGAGTCTGTACAGCCAAAGGTGATGCCATAGGGCGAGAGGCGAATGGCCACCTTGCTCGAGTCCGCCACGGAGAGGATGCCCTCGATCGCCTCGAACAGGAAGCGCGCGCGATTCTCGATGGGACCGCCGTACTTGTCGGTACGCTTGTTCGTTGAGTCGCACAGAAATTGCTCCAGCAGGTACCCGTTGGCAGCGTGCAGCTCCACACCGTCGAAGCCCGCAGCGAGGGCGTTCTTCGTCGCCGTCTTGTAGTCCTTCACGACGCCAGGAATTTCGCCTGCTTCCAGAGCACGGGGCGTAACGTGGTCCTTGCGGCCCTCCGCAGTGACGGCGTGGCTCGTCACCGCCTCCATGCTGGTGGCGCTGGCCGAGACGGGCAGCCCTCCGTTAGGCTGGTTCAGCGGGTGGCTCACGCGACCGGTGTGCCACAGCTGCGCGAAGACCTTACCGCCCTTGTCGTGGATGGCCTTCGTGACAGGCTTCCACGCCTCCACTTGCTCCTGCGTGTACAGCCCGGGAGCTCCGAAGTAGCCGTTGCCCTGCTTGGAGATGTCCGTGGCCTCCGTGATGATCAGACCACCGTCGGTGGCACGCTGCGAATAGTAATGGGCAGCGACGTCCTTGGGCTCTCCGAGCTCTCCGGTTCTAAGCCGAGTTAATGGTGCCATAGCGACTCGGTGGTTGAGCTGAATCGGGTTCTTCCCGCCGAGAGTCACGGGCGTGAACAGCTTCACGGTCTTGGGCGTCGACGGAGCCATTGCTTTCTCTTCGGTCACTTGCGCCTTGGAGGGAAAATTGAGAAGTGAGAGAGACCTCCATCCGACTCCAAAACTTGCATCAAATTGCGCGTGTCCATGCAGCTTCTCAATTTGCGTCAACAGATTTGTTGACGCAAGTGTGCTTCAGCTGTAGCCATTTCGGTGGTCGATCGACCTGCCAGTTCAAGGAGGCTGTCACTCATTTTAATGGTTCTCCTGCTATATTGGATACAGGGGTGACAATCGACTACTACGCACTACAGACTACAGCCATCAATCCCCGAGGACGAGCTACGGGTCTACAAGTGTGCAGTCGTCTCGAAAGTTGCTGCTACACTTGACTCAGTTGCCGGCTTCGTTCGTCTGGAAGCTGGCGGCGAACTCGTTGAACGCGCGGAGGAAGCGGTTGTCCGCCCAGTTAATCTCGGCGCCGCTCGCCAGGTGAGTCGGGGCGTCTTCGGCCGTGCGGAGAGCGCGGTTCTTACACCCGCTCTCGCTCTCGCTGGCCGTCTCGGTGGCCGTGCCGGCGGGCGTCACGGTGCCCTGCACCTGCGTCTGCGTTCCGGAGTTGTTCACAACGGGCACGCACTGCTTGTAGATCTGCCAGTTGGGCTCGTGCAGCGCCAGCCAGTAGAAGCGCAGGGTGCAGTCCCCCGAGCACTTGGAGAAGTCGGCGTTCACACTGGCAGGGTATCCGGAGCCGTACGTCGCGACACAGTCGTCCTGCTGGTCCACCATGGTCTCGTCGATCCAGACCTCGCACGGGCCGTGATGCGAGTCGATGAAGCCTTTCTGCTCCTGGTCGTTCTGCCAGTTCATGACGGTGAGCCCCGAGACGTCGACGGGGGACACGTCGGTCCGCGTGTTCGCGCAGTCCGTGACCTGCTGATCGAGCATGTCGCGCAGCGAGGAGTAGCCGGCGTTTGCGAATGACGAGGTGAAGGTGGCCGTGTTGGCTTCCGGGCTGTCGTCCCACTTGAGGCCTCCGAAGGCGCCGTTGACGTCGGCTGTAATGGTCTTGGCGTAGTAGGTAGTTCTGGACGGGTCAACGAATTGGGCGGCCGGCTTGGACACGTATCCGTGGGCGTCAGTGTAGTCGAAGGCGAGTGCGGCCGTGGTGGCAAGAGCGAAAGCGGCGGAGCATGGGAGTTGCATGGCTGCTGGCTTGTGTTGAACGTGGGAGGCTGCAGACGTTGTTGGTCGACGGCAAATTGCGGAATGACTGGCATCAAAGCTCGGCTAGCAACGAATAAGAAGACGGACGCTGCGGGCTCGAGACGTGCGTGATGCCTGCTTTTCTATTGACACGACAGCTTCTGCTGCCACCTCTAAACTCACGACGCCTTCCGTCGCCGTCGTCGAATGGCGTCCTAGTGGTGGACGATCAAAGCGCTAGACGATCGGCCACTGCATCGACAACATTTGAAGGCGCGCGTTTGCAGCTGGGAAGGGGTTTCTGAACGCCATCAAGGCCATCGGAAGGACTGCAGGACTTGTCTGACTCCTGCCGGACCGCGACTCAGAATATCTAGTGCAAGACGGCGCCGCTATGTGGTGCTGGCACCGCCATAAAGGAACAATTAATCTCGAAGCCCACCTCGAAACTCAAGTCGTGTGGCTCCTTGGAGGCGTTGGATGCAGTCTACCGGCTGTCTGGTGCTTTGGTGGACTTCCGGCGTCGGCCTCTGCTCCAGCTTTGGGTTAACCCCATTCAAGGACAAACCCGTGCAGCCTCGGCAGCATCGTAAAAACCGTGTCACTAGGTGCACCGTCCGCACCACAAAGGTGCTACACGAAGTCTGGTACAAGTTGTACCGTACAACCAACTTCTATCACTTTTGGCCTGATTGTATAGTGTCGGAGCAAAGTATAAAAAACACTCCTAGAAGTCCGGGATAAAAAGAAAGGTTTTTGTTCAGTTGGGCATTCCTGCGCTCCTCCTGACAGCCTGCTACGGGGAGTCGCGACGCAGCGTGGGGTCCTTGTGCTCGTCGTAGTTGCGTTCTAGGTAGTCGACGTGGACAAATGCGCGCTCCACGTTGTCCAGCTCCTCCACCTTGTCCTGCAAGCTCAGACTGATGTCGTGGGCGTCTTTGACGCACATGTCCTCGGGCAAAATGACTTCCATCTCCACCAAGTAGTTGTTGCCGAAGTGGTATGCTCGCACGATGTCTGTCCTCATCATCGGGTGGTGGACATCGCCCAGGAGACGGATCTGGTCAATAAACTCCTGGTCGGCCTCTGCGAGAGCATCAATTGACAACATGCAGTTAATACATGTACATTGCATGACCACATGGAGAATTGAGTCGAGGAAACCGCAAGGTACGTACGCAGGCCAACGAGTCGCTCCACTTGCTCCTTTCCTGTTGCTAGCCAGCTGACGGCGATGTACACCGAAATGACGATAGCGCCAACGGCATCGAGATACCAGAGGCTCGAGTGCCAGTGCGCGGCGAACGCTGCAGCGACCGCGACTGTGTTGCTGAAGACGTCGTTGCGGTGGTCCTACAAGCAAAGCACGGACAGTGGAAAGTCGGGTTTAGGATTGCAGAGACCAGCCACGTGTTAAACGTGAGCGTCGCGAATTGAGTGGCGGCGAGGGATCTTACCTGGGCCAGCGCATCGGCTGAAGGCGAATGCGAGGCGATCTTGGCGCAGACATACCACAGCACCAGCTTGATGACTATGGCAACCAACAACACCACCATCGTGAAGGTGGAGATGTGGAGCCCCCGCTGGTGTCCTTTGAACCCCTTGACGAGCGCCTCCACCGACTGCTGGATCACTTCAATAGCTGCGATAAAGCAACACACAACGTTAGCAGGAAGGTTGCCACTTGCCTTTGCATCTGCAGCTCACCTGCCATGCCCATGAGGGTGGCTGAAATGATCACAGCAACGGGCTCGAGTCGCCGTCTGCCGGCCGGATACTTGACGCTCGGCGTGTGCATCCGCTTGTCCGAGTACCAGAAGAGCGCCTGGGACGTGAGGTCCAGGATGGAGTCCACGAGCGACGACAGCACGGCCAGCGAGCCGCTGGTCAACGCCGCGTAGATCTTGACGATGGCGAGGGCCTGGCAAGGGCAGGAGAGAAGCAGCTGGCAAGTGAGTCCACAGGTCCAGCTGATGGGCGTCTAAAGCGCAGCAGGATGCGGACGCACCACATTGGCGACGAGCGACACGTTGATGGCGACCTGCACGCGCAGCGTGAAGCCCGAGGGCGAGGCCAGCTGCTGCGCCTCCACGTCCGCCTCCTTCTTGAGCAGGAACGCGTGCGAGACCTGCGAGCGGCGGTAGCGCTCGTCCACCTTGGTGCCGCCGGGGGTCGTGGTGATGACCAGCGACCCGTAGCCGTTGGGCGACTGCGGACTGCGCTGCAGCGACGGAGACGCGAGCGACGAGGACTCGGCCATCGGAGCGGAGGGCGGAGCGGAAGTGTGCGCGGGCTGCTTGGCCGGATGGCGAGTGGGCGGCTCCAAGCACGCGAACGTAAGGGCGCCTGTGTGTAGTAATCACTGGGTTCTGGATTCACAGAGGTACTACTCTTTTCTACTTGGCTTCTCTATGAGAGTGCGTATTAATGCGCAGAGTAGTACATCGGTTCAGATGTTGATTGCTGCAGCAGAATTGCAACAAATCAACTCCAAGCAGCATTGCTGCTTGGAGTTGATGTCATGAGCAGGCCCATGGCATCTACACTGCCGGTATCTTGGGAACCATGGTTCGATTGATGGCTGCGTATTGCTTCGTTGCTCTCGCAGCCAGGCAAAACTCGGTTTCCTGTCTTCATCTAGAAGTGCTTGGTGGTGGCAAGAACATCACTGCCCTTTCAGAGAGTGACTTCTGAAGAAGGCAGCAAGTCGGTTGCAGCGGTTTATGGCAGAACGTGGCAAGCTCCGCACAGATGCCTCTCCAGTTTCCCAGCAAGGTCGTTGCGCAAAGCGTGCATCAGTGCCAGCAGTGCCAGCAGTGGCGACTGCACCTAACGATATAGTAGCCACTTCAAAGACTGTAGTTTACCGCCATTCTACAGAGGGATCGCGCAGGCTTCGGATAAGCCATAGATTCCACTCGGATTCGCGTGGCGACCACGTATATTGGAGCGTTCATGGCACATGCGTACTGTCCCGTTCTATATACTGTAGCAGCAGCGTCGCAAGAGCTCTCTTGTACCAACCCACAATATTATATTACTACTGCGCCAACTCAAGACTACTATTCGTACTTAAGCCCTCCTCCGCCATGATCTCCAGTCAAAAGCGCATTGCTACAGTACTTGGAGCCCACCATGTTCGTGTTGACGCGCATCTCGGACGTGATCCCGGTGGCGCCGGAGCTGTTCGACGCCGACTACACGCAGGTGCTGGTGGAGGAGGTCGACCGCAAGTACGCCAACAAGGTGATCGCGGACGTGGGGCTCTGCATCACGCTCTACGACTTCGTGAGCATCGGCGACGCGTTCGTGCACCCGTCGGACGGCACATCGCACTCGCAGGTGGAGTTCCGCATGGTCGTGTTCCGGCCGTTCGTGGGCGAGGTGCTCAAGGGCCGCATCGTGAGCTGCACCGAGGAGCACATCCGCGTGTCCATGGACTTCGTGCAGGACATCATCATCCCGTCCTACGCGCTGCAGACGCCGTCCTACTTGTACGTTGGACAGACCTCCGTGCTGTATTGATGCTTACTGACAGACGTCCATGTGGTTGTTGCTGTTGTTGCTGTTGTTGCTGTTGTTGCTGTTGTTGCTGTTGTTGCTGCTGCAGTGACACGGCCGAGAGGCTCTGGGTGTGGAAGTACTCGGAGGGGCAAGAGAAGTTCTACATGGACCTGCACGAGGAGATCCGCTTCCGCGTGACCAACATCAACTTCACGCGCGTGACCAAGACAGCAAAAGGTAACGGCGGCTGCTATGACTTAGTACCGGGCCTTTGTGGCTCGTCGTCGAGGGAGTTGGGGACTAAATCGTGCTAACTGCTGCCCGACCACAGGGATTCAGGCCACGACGACGGAGGCCACGGACAAGGCCGAGAAGGAGGTCAGCGCGGGCGACATGCGGCAATCCCTGGCCCGTCGACGGTCGTCGAGCGTAGATCTGTCGGACAACGACCCCACGCCGTCTGCCATTCACATCCTGGTGAGAACTCGTTGTGTTGCTGCGTGCTTGCTTGCTGCACTTCCTTCGAGTACGTTGCTGACACTGCGATGCGTGTTTTGTTGTTGCCGCTCATCAGGGAACGATCGATGAGGACGGTCTGGGCTTGTCATCGTGGTGGACGAGTTAGTTTTTATTTGTAGTGGCGACGAGTGTCCATAAGCGACCGCGCCTCGCGTAAAAACGCAGTTTGCCTTTTCCCGTTCGAGTACTTTTACGGTCGCGCTGACTGGGTGTCCGTTACAGGCCCAGGGACGCCGTCACTTGCCAAGAAGACCAGCTCCAGCTCTGCTAGCGAGTGACCTCTTCGGTCTCGTATGACGATGTCGGCGGAAGCGGCTACCATGGCGCTCAAGTCTCGGGCGGAGGTGCAGCTCCTGAGCGTCCTCAACCAGAAGAAAGCGCGCTCCGCCTCGTTTTACCTGAAGGGAGAGCAGCAGAAAGCGCTAGCAGAGGACGAAGAGGAGTCACAGCAGACGCAAGCTCGGAATCGGGTCGCCTTCGAGGCATTGCCTCCGTGCAGCGAGGAGGCGCGGATGATTGCGGAGGTTCGGCAGCTGGAGGACGATTTCTTCATCGTAGGCGCCGAGAGCGTGCATAAATCCCCATCGGAGGGCCCCAGCCAGATCGAGCTCAATGGTGTCCGTCGTCGCGATCGCCACATGGAAGCGCAGATGCAGTACGTGGAAGAGGTGAAGGCGATCAGCGAGGACGTGGAGGCCGCGATCATCCGAGCAGCCGACCACGTGAAAGAAGTTCTTGCCACAATCGACGCGGGAATTCAGGAGGCGAAAGTTGCGCTTACGAACGACCAACTCTTGCTGGCATCCGACAACGAGACCATCCTGGGCATGTGGGGGGAGCTGGAGGCTGTTTGCCAGCGGAGAACGGACGAGCTCGCCCACTTCGCAGCCCAGCTGGAAGACATCGAGCAAACTCGGATCGATCGTGTGCGCGTCGGGTTGCAGCAACTGACGTGTGCATTGATGGAAACGGCGCATGCGTTGCCACCTGAAGTGGAGCGTATCATCGAAGCGGAGGCTTACGAGGTTAACACAGTTGTGATCTGCAATCGCAGAGTGTACGCAGATCTGGTGGCTAGGATGGGGACAGTGAATGTCGACGTTTTCCTGAACGCTCGGCTTGCGTGGGAGCAAGGTCAGATCCAATGGCGTCATTTACGGCACGACGATGCGGTTGCCAGGTTCAAAGCCACACTCGACTCCCCTCTTTTCACAGACCCGGACGAAAGGCAGCACGTGCTTCAGCAGATTCGTACCTTCCAAGAAAAAGTTCACAGCGAGCAGCGTCTTGCCGTTCTGCAGCAATTGAATGATGCTGGGGCCTTTCTGAGCTCGGACCAAGCCAAACGGATTCTGGAAGAGCTGAGTGCTACTCAGCAGTTTGAAGAAGAGAAAAACCAATCCTTCTTCTCAGACCTGCGGGTGCTGCATGAATCGAAAGCTGGTGCTGCGAAGACGTTGCGAGAGAATCTCCGCCTGGAACTCCATGGGTTTGGAGCCATGGCGAAGGAAGGAGCGATTGAAGAGGCCAGGAGAACTTTAGGTACGCTACTCAGTGACGACTCGATGGAAGACTTTTTCCGTGCCGCTGGTGGCTTGAAGACTGAGCTAGACACCTTCGTGAAGCAGCTATACGTCGCAGAGCTCATCTACAGCGCAAACCTGGAACCGGTGGTGACTTCTGTAGGAGTTCTCTTGAGTGCGTTGCCGTTGGAAAGTGTGATGGAAAAGCAAGGCAAGGAGGCTGAGCGGAAGGCGGTGCAGTCAACACTTGAGAAGATCCGTAAGGCCACCAAAGGCGAGATCATGTCGCTGTTGCCGAGTCTGCAGACGCAAATTTCGATGCTGATGAACCTAGACGAAATGAATGACAGCTTTAAACGCGAGCTTGGTGAGATCATGACCCAGTTGGATACCATTATTCAGGAGTATGACACTCTTCAAGCTAGTGATACTGGTAGCACGAGTCCTGTCAATTCATCAGCTGGAGCTCCAATCGAGAAGACGGCCTCTCGTTCCCCGCCAGTAGCTGCCCCAGTGAGTAGCCCCAAGAGCACGAAGAAAAGCTCAGCAATGTTTGGTGCGGCATCAACTTCTAAAAACAAGGCGAGTGAAGCGCCCCAAAGCTGTGGCAACGTCGTTGATCTTCAGGCGATTCGAAAGGTGCAGCGACGTCTCGGTACGCTAGTGTATGCGTCTGAATTGGGTGCAACCTGGCAGCAACACTTGCAGTTCATTGCGGACCAGCTCCTGTTGCAGACAAATGCCAATCACATCGTCGATGAAGTGATCGCCCGTGAATGTGACAACCTGATAGAAACAAGGCGAGAAGAAAGTCGTCTGCTAGTGGAGGAAATGGGAAAAAGAATGGAGCAGCAGAGCGTGCTGCTACACGATCAAGTCGAAAAGCTGGCAAAGTTCTTCCTTCGAGTCGTGCTTTGCATGGAGGAAAGTGTCGACAAGGTTCAGTACGTGAACTTGAGCGTGCTGGATCTCCTCGATACACTCAAGGAACATGACGAAGAGACTCTAGCAGACTCAGAGACCAAGTTCAAGCACAGCTGCGCACGCCTTCGCCACGCACCTAACGATGCTGTCTTACGTAACGAGTTCCAGCGCTCGTCGGACCTCCTCATGCTCATCGAAGGAGAATACCGGGAGTATGACAAGCGCGTGGCTCTGGCTGCAGATAACAACGTCGTCGCAATTGCCAAACAGCGCTTGCTATATCTGCAGCGCCTCAGCGACTTGTTTGGGTTAAGGCAACTGAATCGGCCTAAGAGCGATGATTCGTTTAACTTGGACTACTTCCTCAGCGCGCAGCACATTGAGCAGGTGCTGAATCCAACTTCTTCAGAGACAGCGGACGCTGGAACTGCGACAGCTGCAGAATACCAAGCTGCATTCGATGAACCAGAGCTCTCCGCGTCACAAGAGGAAATGTTTCGAACGGCATCGGGCTTGGAGCTGGTCGTCGTTCTCTCTCTGGCTACCATTGCTCATAACATCTTGGCACAAAGTGAAGATGAGGACGGAGACCAAGAATCCCCTCGCGAAGAAGGGGCGACGGTAACATCTCACAGTGAGGAAAAAGAGCCCCATGGCGGGGGACCAAGCCAGCGGGCCGATGGAGATGGCACTACGGACGTTGAGCCAGATTCTTCACGGCTACGACACCAAGCTGTACTGGGAAAAGTTCAAACGGAGTTCTTGGTACTGGATCTCCCCAGCGACACTGTCGATGGCTTGCTTGCCGCCTTCCGAGACGCTATTTTATCCAAGTACGACTCGGATGCAACGACTACGTCGACTCAGACGGAAGGGACTCGTGATGAACGCCACGAGAGCTCCTCGATGCTCCTCGAAGAGAGGCTGCGCGTTCACTGGCCGCGTAAAGGGCGACTGGATGTGCAGTTTTACCAGCCTCGAATGGGTGAGCTTTTAAATCACCAGCAGCGGCAAGAGCGTCATTTGCGAGGGGTCTGGTTAAAGGCGGACGAACAGCAAGCTGCGTTTCGGAAGAAGGTGGAGGACGCTCTTGCTCATGTCGAGCAAACTCGGATGACACAAATTAGTTTTCAAGCCCAACTTCCTCTCCAGCTCAGCCTAGCAGCACTTCAGGGCCTGGAAGTGAAGGCCAAGAAGCGCCTTGGTGTCTTTAGAGGTGAAGCGATGGAGACACTGGTGACACTTCGTGCTACGACTGAGAGCGATATCAACAGCTTGCTATCGTCATGTCAAGATTATATCCGAGCTTGTTCGTCTCAGCTCTTCCCCGACTTGACGAGCTGCGAGATTATCAGCGGATGCGATTACCATCCGGAGGAGATTGCTGCTATCAAAGAAAAACTCGTTGCAATTGAAGCTCAAGCCCGTGACCAAATATCCGAGCGAGAGAAGCAAATGGTCGAGATCAGCAACGAGCAGAGCCAAATACTGGACACGTCGGAAGCGTTCAAAGCAAGGTATCAGGCGTGTATGCAAAGTTTGTCCATGAAGGAGGGTCTCGGGCAGAAGTTCGGGCTTCCTCGGCGAACAGCACAAGAACGCTACCGATCCGAAATGACACGATGCGAATCGCGTTCTGCAGCGATCAATACGCTGCTAGCTTCGCTTGAATCGCTAGTCAAAGAAGGGAAAATTGACGGCTATTCAGAATCGTCGCTTCCAGAGAAGGAGCTTACGTGTCATGTGTTGCGCATGCTGATGCAGCTTCGTGCGAAGATTTACCATCGAGGAATGTACTTTGGGTTCTTACGAAGTCCAAGTCAGCTTGAACCCAAGCCGGTCGAGTTTAATCCAGCCGCAGGGCAACAAGAAGAGGGGGCCCAGGAGGTGATACGCGACCTCGAGGTTGTGGACGAGGAGGACCAAACATTAGCCGTTCCTTTCCTAGAGTTTGCCGATCAAGTCAGCGCGAAATGCCAAGAAGAGACGAAAGCGCTTTACCAGCAAGAAGGGAAAATTGAGGAGCTCCCGCCGTCCGGTGTGCCCGCAGCTTTGGAGGAATATCTGTCCAGCCAAGTGGATAAAGCACAAGTATTCGTGCTCCAACAAGAAGGAACGTATCGAGAGCAAGTGAGTTTGTTCGCGCATCTGCTGACTCTTGTGCCTGGAGTCGTCGTGATGAACTTCATGGAGAAGGCAAAGCGACAAATGCAGCGACAGATTTCCGGTGTGGCCTCTGTGTTCGATTCGGATTACCAGTCGTGGATGAGCCTCAAGAACCAGCACACGCTCGAGCTGCGACCGCATCTCTGCAGCCCCAACAACGCCCACCTTCTACAAGAGCTGGAAGAACGTGAACGCACGCGCTCGACGTTGACTCAAGTCGCATTGCACAACCTTCGAAGTCAGTTCTTGGCAGGGCAGATGCACCTTTCGCTGACATTCGAAGCAAGAGTGATAGGACTCTGTCAGTGCCTCCTGCTGCTTCTAGACTCGTCGGTGCTGTCGCTGGACGACCTGAAGCCATTTTCAGGCGAGGAGCTCCCGAAGCTCCAGCGCAAATCACTCAAGCGGCTGCGCAAAGTGGCTCGAGTGAATGAATTCGGTGATCCTCGCGAAGTGAAAAGAACTGCTGCCGAGCTGCAGAAGTTGACGCAATGCAGCGAAACCCCTCGCTTCCCGCTGCGGTCGTGGTCTGGCATCCCTTCCTTCGGGTTGCAGTCGTTTTGGGAGGAGGTGATAGCGGAAATTCTGGCCAAGGATTCAGCCGGGAGCAAACCCAGTTCAGCCTCGGCATCCATTATCAAGGCTGACTCTACCATTCACGATCTCGTCTGTGTACCTTTGGCAGCGAATGACGGCGCATGCGTTACTCTTCTCACCCCCGCACACCGGGCACTCGTCCGAGCGCGAGACTCTGTCTACGTCGACTACGTGAAGTTCTGTGGCGAGGAAACTCGACGATTTCTAGAAACTCTCCACGAACGACTCGAAGACGAAGTCAAGTGGACGCTGAGCTGGGAGAAAGGGATAGAACGCATGAAACAGCAACAACAGCAGTAGACGATGATTTTAGGAAGGCATCGATGAAAAGCGCTGTATTTTCTCGGGTAAAATTCTTCTCATCAGTGATCCAACTCGACTAGCTTAAAAAATTGTTGAGCGATCAGGAGCGCAAACTCAGACGACACTGCGGCTATCCAACTCGACTTGATTGAAAAGTGTTGAGCGCGCAAACTCACGACACAGCGGCTAGCGATAACCTATTTTTCGGGTCGTATACGGATCGGATCGCATTTAGGTCTTGCCTGGATCAGCCAATAGGATGCCGCGTCCTTTCGCCATTTGACACACGTTGATCAAGTTACCAGCCGCGCTGCGTTTGGCTGGGCACCCCTTCGGCGCCACTGCGCCTCGCTTCGCTCGGGAAATATAGATAGTAACTCCTGGCGAGTCAATGCTGGGGAGCTCGGCGCTGGGCCCGCCTCGCACCCGCTCGCCTCCGTTGGAGCCTTATCGCAAATAGTACCAACCATTTGGCAAAAGGGTGCGCGCGGCGTAAATGCGACCCGACCCGTATACGCCCCAAACAAATGTACCGCGGCTAGCGTCTGCCGATCGCGAAGCCGATCCCGGTGCCAAGCGCGACACAGATCTCGACGCTAATCCCGAATGCGATCTCGTGGGCAGCGGCCTCCAGCAAATGGCAAGCGGAGGCGTGCCTGCGACAGCGGCAAGCTGCAGACGGCGGTGTCCCGAGTCGGGGTGGGCAGCTGGCGCGCCAGGCCTTCCGGCTACGGGTCAGGTCCGTGCTGCTGGTCCAAGCCTTGGTCCGACGGACATGATTCCCCTTTCGAATGGCATGGCATCGCTTAGCATGTGATCCATGGTGTGAGTGCCACGACTCAGTGCACTCTCTCGGCGGGGTATCTCAGTGGGAGCTGCGAGGTACCTGGCCCAATCCCGAACGGTTGGAAGGAGGGTGAATGCTGAAGGTCTACTTACAAGTGTATCCAGTTGAGGGCTGGGCGACGTGGTGAGCGTGGCACGATGTGCGATCTTGCGGCGGTGGCGAACGTGAGGATGGACCGCCTCCGGGACGGATGTCATTAATGTGAGCTAGGTGGTGGCTAACGAAGTGGGGTCATGCTTATGAGCGAAGTCGGGTGGGAGGCCGACGAGGTAGTTGATCAGTCAGTCGTACATTTTCCCTGCTATACATGAGAGAGAATCAAGAGAAAGAGATTGCAGAATTCTTTAAAGCGTTCAACTTCTACTACTAAGCGTTCCTGACTTCAAGCTACACCCGAACAAGCCCGTACTTCTGAAACAGCCAGCGGATAGCCGCCCTACAGCAGAGGGAGGTGCGCGACATTTGGTGGAGAAGCAGGGTATCTGCTTGCTGGAGAAGGACTTGTTTGGCTTGTGGTGGGAAGACTCGTGGGCGTTGGGAAGAACGTCCATGCAGTGAGCTACTTTCGACGGTCAAGTGAAGACTCGTGTCGTGAACGGTTCGAACCAAGGACGGATATCTTGGACAATCAACCTCTATTCTCGACGATTTGACACGCTTGCTGCTTGAAGGGACGAGCTACGCGGAAGGTCTACTAGCGTGCCGGATTTTCGCGCGTCGTGTTTGATTATAACGGTTCCTGTGAGCAGTAGCCTCGGCAGCCTCGCCTAGTAGAGCGCTTGCCCTCGAGAGGAGAATCTCCGACTATAGGGAACGTGATGTCTACTGAAGCCCAAGGCGTGGAGATGGAAGCTGAGTTCAACGATGCTGTCAGCGAGGTGACCGGCTCGGAAGGGGTGAGCCACCAAGGCCTGCTCCTCAAGACCCGGGCGGTCCCTCGACCTTAAGTGGAGCGCCATCGAGTGGAGCGCCGTCGGGAACGAGTACGGCCGTGCCTGATGCTCCGAGCGCTCCTCTGACTAATCCAGCGCGCCCGGACCTGATGACGCCAGCTGGATTGGGGACAGTGAGGTCACTCGTGCAGAGAGCGGTGACTGGCACTGGCCGAGGAAGTGTCAGCAGCGGCGGAACAGGGCTTCCTCCTCTTCAGGGGGTCTCTCAAGGTGTCGCTCAAGGAATGACGACGTCTACGATGACTCCTGGCGGGACGACTCAACTGCCGTCGACATCACCGGCACCAGCAACGAGCGTGCCGATGCCTAGTGGGCCGACGGGACCGTACCCCAGGAACGGTGGGGTTTGGGGGACAGGGGTTCCCTATAAATGGAGGTTCTTGGCCTTATAGCAGCATCCCAAACTACTTGGTGACGACGCCTCATCAGACTCTATGTATTTCCAAGTCGTAATGGGATAACGCAACCCCCCAAGGCACTGTGTCCGTCCGCAGTCTTCGACTTGATCACCCATTTGAGAACAGATTATCGGGTGTATACTACGAGAGGGCATCCCTCGACCAGAGCTCTGAAGACTCGGAGTACTCGAATTACCGCGTTAACTTCCTTTTCGGCGATGTGATATCGAAGTTCTGCGTCATTCAGGACGCGCCCCGTGAGTCTCACCGGCTGGATGCGACCATTATGCTCTTGCCCAAGAACAGCGCAAGCTGCCCACTGGTTGGCATGAGAGATGATCACGAACGGCTTGGTTCGATCTGGGTGTCGAAGCAGCGGAGTAGACACAATCTTTTTTTCAGGATGCCAAAAGCTTCCTTCGCCCGAGTCAGGTCCCTACCGGCCCGAACTTGCTCGTCTGTCAGTTCATACAGGACTGCAGCAACCACAGGGAAATCCTCGATGAACTTGTGGTAATAGTTGAGGCTGCCCAAGAACGACTGGACCCCCTTCAGGGTGGACGGGAACGGTAGTTCCTGGATTCCTTTGGCGATCTTCGAGGTAGCTCGAATCCCACAGCGCCTATTTCATGAGATAGATACGGGATAATTCGTTTCCCGAATTCACTCTTGGGCAAGCTCACCGATATATTCCAGTAACGCAACCTGAAAAGCAGCGCGTCCAAATCTTCACACAGTTGGTCCCAAGTCGCTGTTCCATACGCGATGTCATCGAAGTAGGAACTACGACCCAGGACAGGCCCCATTTGAGGTGGATCCGGGATGTTGCGCTTGAAAGCTGGGGATCTAACGTGGTGCCCGAAGAGAGTGCCAAGTCTGGTGTTAGGAGAAATGATGTCCTACCTTGTGGAACGACCTCCGACACGGAAGGAGATCCTGTGCCAGCCGAGTCTGCTCAGGCTCCCACAGTGACGCCAGTCCCGAATGATTCGTTCTTGGATGACGAGGAACCAGATGTGTCGATTGCAGCTATGCCAAGTATCCCGATCAGGTTGCTCGAGATGGAATATGCTCGCTGTATGAGGGTGAATGCTGAAGAGCTCGATCTGGAGCCTGCAGTGTACATCCATGAGGGAAGCGAGCTGATGGCTCAACTGAGGGACCAGCTGGCTTTGTTACCTGACTTGCAAGATCTGAGCCCGGAGTGCGACATAGACAACGCTGATGTAGGTGATCCAGGAGACAGCACCCCTGCTCAGGAACGCAAGCTCAAGAGAATTCTGAAGTACCACAGGGCTATCTTCCTTGGTGATGGAAATGCGGCTCCTGCGCCGGCTCGCGGTGTGGTGTGTGATTTGGACGTCGGTGACGCTAGGCCGGTGGCTCTACGTCCTCGATCTATCGCCCCACACCTGATGATCAAGGTGTATGATTTGCTGAAGAAGCTTCTGGAAACCGGACTGGTCGAACATTCCGAGTCTCCGTGGGCTTCGCCAATTGTGATTGTCCTCAAGATGAACGGCAAGGATATCAGGATGTGTATCGATTATCGCGTTGTGAATGGCTTTATTCAGCTATCCAATTACCCACTTCCCCTGATTGATGACCTGCTGATCGGCTTTGAGAAAGCCATGTGGTTCAAGAGCCTAGACATGGCAAGTGGATTTTGGGCAGTCCGGATGACGGAGAGAGTCAAGATGATCTCGGCATTTGTTTGTCCATTCGGACACTTCCAGTGGGTTCGGATGCCATTTGGGTTGAAGAACGCGCCGCTGATCTACCAGCAAGTGATCAACAACTGCCTGTGGGGTTTCGTCCGATTGCCTCCTGAGAAAGAAGCGATTGTGGATCAAGAAGTTCTGGACCATTTGAAGATGGATCCCTACGAACCACGCCATCTGAGTGGCTCAGAGGATGTACATTCAGGACGGCATCTATCAGTGCTGACAGAGCGGATGAGAGGCTTTCGTTACTGGGGGCTCCGGAGGATTCTCTTCTGGAACTCTGCATCTCCGGGCATTATTCCTCCGGGCGTCATTCCTTGGTACCGACGACGTCTGACACTCTTCTTCCAACTGCTCCGAGATAGTTATCACCAATGGCCGAGGCTTCTCTTGAAGTTGCACCATCCGGACTTCTCCAGTGTCTGCTCGGGGTCTCAGTAAGAGCTTTGTTGGCCACTGATAACCCTGAGACTGAACTGCGGGAGGCTCTGCGTCTCGAAGCATCTGTTCGAATCGCTCAGCTCTCAACCGGGCCTGCGTCGAAACCGTACTCTCGAAGATGAGCTGCTGCCATTCCTGGTAACGTCGTAATCCAGGACGTACGAATTTGCCTGCCTTCGGAAACAGTCCATACTCGACAACCCGGGCTACTGGAGTCCACATGTCGATCCAGACAATTCTGCTCGAATATTCACCACGTTCACTGCAGTGGCCCACGACTTAGCACCATAAATGATCTTGGTTACCCACCTATCATCTCGTCCAGCCCAAACTACATCACGCTGAGGGTTGGCCTGGCCGTAATGGATACGGACACTTGCCTGTTCTCCTGGACGCAGATATAGGTCGCGTGGAGCGGTGATCGGGAGGTCCAATCCTTGTCGTATCCGGATGACATCACCATACATGAGTACTGACTCCTCATCCGGGAGAATCACCACTCCTTCTCGCACACACAAACGCACTCCTGCACTGAACATGAAATCCATGCCCAGCAGGACATCCACACCTTCGCCAATATTCGTGACCCACAAATCCAAGACATACACGATCCGATGACCCAGAGTCACCTTCACTTGGGTACTCGCAGTGATGTACGTTGGGACACCTCCTAATCCGGACACCTTGATCTGCTTGTGTGAGCTTAACTTGAGCTTGAGCCTCCAAACTGATCATACTCACAGTCGCTCCCGTGTCCAGCAGGATCTGCATCCTGACATTATTCACCGCACCATGTACCATCGCAACTTGACGTCTCTCTTCTTCTGGATCGTGTTCTGCCCACCACCCATAGCGCTCTCCCGGTCGTAGTCGAAATTCGACTGGTCCTTCGGGTGCTGTGGGCAACGGAGGTCCCGGATAGTTCAAAGTCTCGAGCTCAGGTGACACAGGTCCATCATCATTCAGGGAAGTCATGCATTGTTGGTTATCTTGGTTCTTGTGCCTCAATTCAGGGCCGACATACGCGAAGACACACAATTCTGAGGGTTTCCTCAGCCCGACGCGTACCGAATCCTCATTCGGCGGGCTACGTGGTTTAACTGCGCTCCCTCAGAATCGGCCTCACCATTCAGGAAGGCATCCCGAATATTGCTTGGCAGGCCAGTCAGGCCTCCTTGGCGAATCAGCTTCTTGATCTCTTGGAACGCTTTCCAGTCTTCGCAACGTCATTTTCGTGAAATTGGTCACACTTCTTGCAGGACTTCGTTTCACAGATGCGAGCCGGATGTCCACGACGATGGCACCGATCACAATCAGGTTAGCCCAGCAATTCTCAGGACGGTGACCCCATTTTCAACATCCTTCACAAAACTCGTTGCGATCCGGATTGTTCCGCGGCAGATGATTTGGATACGACGATGCTTGAGGCTGTCTCGGGGCAGGCGTTCCCGAAGTAGGCTGCGGGCGTCTCGGCTGCCATCCGACATTCTCCATCACGCGGTAGACCTCGTGAATGAGATCTTCGTTCGTCATCACTGCTCCATCTCGCATCACATTCGGGGTGCTCACTTCGCGTTCGTCCTGAGTAATCACCAGTTCCGGAGAAGAAACCTTCGTCTCGATATCATCTTCGGGGTGGACGCGCTCCTCAGAGCCGGGGTCTCCTTCACCTTGAGCAATGTACGCACGGTCCTGACGTTTCGGCTTGAAACGATCCCGAATTACATTGTCGGCCCGGAAATCACGTGCTTGGGGAGCCCGGGTTGCTCTACCGTCACCTTGGTGAACTTCCGCCTGCTGCTTCAGGACGTACTCCAAATCCGAAACCTTGCGGAAGCGCTGACTCTGGAGTGTCGCCTGGAGCGGCTCATCCACAATCTTCTTGATAAACCTCTTGATGTGCTGCTCGCGCTGCCGGTCCGACTTCCTGTACGAGACGTCAGTCCGACTCGCGGCCAGATTCTGGCGGCACAAGAACGCCAGAGCTGATTCATTCTTGAATTGAGCCATGGTGTAGTACCGTTCTTCCTCCGAGACCTTCGACTTGCAGTATTCACGCTTGAACTCCCCGGATAACTTGTTCCAATCTCGACGAACATCGTTCTTGAGCTGTCCGCGCCAGTTGCGCACGGCAGGTGACATCTTTAGCTTGAGTTCGTATGCCTTCATCTGGTTGGTCCGAGCGTCCATATTCAGGAAACGTTCCCACCAGTGGCGACGCGCAGCGAGCGAGGCCTCCTCATTGAAGTCTTCCAGCGTGCTTGAGTTCACGTACGGTCGGAATGTCATCACGGTGGTGCCGCCTTGCGTAGTGGTCGTCGCTTGGTTTGATGGGACGTCGTCAGGCAAGCTGTCGGAGTCTCCATCGCTGGAGCTCCCATCACTGAGTTCCGGGTCGGAGCCTGCGTCTGAAGGACCTCCATGTCCATGCGAGTGCTTCTTGCGGGACTCACGTCGAGGGGTTTCCTTATCTTCACGCTTCTGGCGGTCGCTTGGCTTTGCTTCAGGCTTCGGCGCTGTTCCTCGAGGTACACTCGACTTGGATGTCCCGGGCGCTGAATTTTTCCCCCCAGCTGTCGCTTCTTCCTTCACGTACTTATTTTCAGTGAAGTCCCGGAGGGTTGCTTGCAGTTGGGCTGCAGGAAGATTGCTGACCATCTGGACAGCTGATCTGGCCCGTCTCTCACTTGCGTTTCCTGTGATTACGCCACTGGATTCACGGCTTAAATTTGCTCGATCCGGGTTCAACCTGGGTTGAGTTGCTCGATTAGGGTCAGGCGACCCCTGAGAGCCTTGAACTTGGGGCGATGTCGCAGAAACGTTTCGGAGGCGCGTTCCTTGAACGTTCCGGAGATTCTGGATAGTCGCTTGGTCCCGATTGCGTGCCTCCTCCAGGTACTGAACCTTCTGCTGGAAAGATCCCAGCTGCGCATTCAGACTCTGTTGGAGGTCCGTAGCCCATGTAAGCTTGTCTGCTTCGACGCCGGCTTGGAGTTGCTGCCAGTGCTGCTCGAACTCTGCCTGGGCTTCCTCTCGTGCACGCCGTGCTGCTTCGGCACACGCTGCCTCGATGTCTTCGGGCGATGCGTGCTGACGAGACTCTGGCGCTTGGACAGGGGCCCCTGCGACGGTTTCCTTCGGGCTCGTACGAGTGTTCAAGCTCCGAATGACACGTTCTTCTTGCGAGGCAGCCTTAGCGGCTAACGTCTGGATCGCTTGGAATGCACGACGGAGATTCTCGTCTTGCTGAGCTTGGCGAGCATCAGCGGCATCCTGCTTGGACTCCATTCGGGACAAGGCATCTTGCGTCGACCGCATCGTGTCCAAGGCAACTTGAGATGCACCCGACATTCCTGATCGACCGGACCTTCCTGAGTGACCAGTACGCTCCGACTTGATCGACGGACTTGGCGACCGCTTCGGCTTGGACAAGCGTTTAGACGATCGGCTATGACGCCTGGAACCTCGTCGGCTTCTTCGGTCACCTTCGTCAGAGCTCGAATCACTTGGCGATCCGTTTGGACTTGACCTTCTGGACCGGACATGCCTACGGGACGGTCTCGACCGGCGACCACTCCGAGTGCTGGTACGACCTGACTCCGACATAACGACATCGTCTTGGTCTACCAACACCGGTGGCACTGGGAGTGTTGTTTCCGTGACTTGGACACCCATGCTTCCAGCATCTTGAATCGCACCACCTTGGGCGGCAAATACCATTCCGGTTGGACCGGCATACGGCATGGGACTTGACGCTGCTCCTCCGAAGGACCACATCGAGGAAGAGGAGGACGAGTTCCTAGCGGATGACCTCGATCCAGAGGCCACACTGAGGTTTGACTCGTCCGATCCACCAGCAGTAGTCCCGAATAAGATCGAACTCTGTCGTGACGGCACACTTCGGGCGAGAGATGTCCTGTCACTTGGGATGGACGCCTCACGGCTCGCTTGAGTGGACGACCGGTACGACAAGTGTGAACTCAGAGACGGAATCGACGGGGGAGGCACGTGTTAGCGTTTCGATTGTGGTTCGCCAAGGGACGAATTCGCAGGACTGCGAGCCGTCCGAATCCCAGCCACCTTCAGCCGCAACATGCAGTCACGACCAAGTATCCCAGCTTCGAAATCCGACATCAATAATCTCCATCTCGATCTTCCGCCTTCAAGTCTTCTGCCGTATCGCTACTGGCAGCGTCTTCCAAAGCTTGTGCATCCACGACTGACACAATCCGAGATGGAACACCCGAAGTGACTTCGCGCCACTCGAGTAGCTCCGTGGCCAGAAGATGTTGAAGATCTTCGGCCACTCCGCACACCATTCTCGGGTCTACTCGGGATACCCGTGTCTGGAACCATTCGGTGATCAGGTTGCGAAACCTGAATCCCGACTCGAAGAACAGCGTCTGAAGCAACACGACGCACTCACGGGCATCCAGCGAACTTGGGGGGATCACAATCGCGGTAACGCCTTGGGCCTTATTGGGACCTAGCCGTGAAAGCCGCCACTCGGAGATCCACGCTTCGTCCTGGATAGCCATCGACATCCGCGTTGCAATGTACTCGGACGTCGCCTTCACCGCTGTCCACCACGGACGGAAATCCGGGTTGGGCTGTGGCCACTCGTAGTGAATAGTCGGGGAGGCGATGAACTCGAAACGCACATGTCCCCAGCGGTGAGCCTGGTCACCTACGTACACTCGCGCCTGTTCCACGCTCATCCAGTCACCGCATTCCTCGGACTCCACCTCCGAGACCAAATCGACCTCCATCCGGGATGCCGGTGAAGGCGGAGTCCCGAGCGGAGTTGACTCGCGCGGCAACGGTGCCTGCTGTCCTGGCAATGGCTCGGGTTTTGAGCGGAGGGGCTCCTTCGACTTCTCCGGAACCACCTCTTTCTTCACCGTTGACAACGGACCTTCCTTCTTGATCGTGGGTGCCTCATCCGGGACGCCCTCTTCAGGCGGGCGCTTCTCTTCAACTTCGGAGTCATCATCCACAACCACCACATCTTGACTCGGCTTGGGCGGTCCCGCAGGACCTTCCTCAGCCGAGGACTCAACGTCGACGGCGTCTCCCACAGACGCCTTAACGGGCACATCCGGCCTGGATGTACCCAGGAACTCCACACTCGAACCCGAGCTGGAGCCCCTCGGGGAGCCGCAGACTCGGTCTACTCTGACGATGAGTCAGAAGATGACGAACTCAACATGGCCCTCGCCCGTTCACGATCTGAGGCGCCCCGACAGAGCCTCTCTGCGGGCGATCGGGGAATCACTGGTTCCCAAGGTGTTCCAATCGTGATCGGCCAGGAGTCTGCTCCGGAAGACGCCGAGGACGAAGTCGAGCCGGAGAGTAGGTCGCCTGTTCTCAACTCGACAGTCGAAGACGGCTTCCGACCTTATGGACCAGTGGAGAGCTTCATCCCGGGTTTCCATCAGCAGCGGGCTGTCACTGACAACGAGGTAATCCCTTGGGAGCCTACTCAGATCAGCCTGCTCACTGTTGACATCATCACTCCTCGGGTCATGCTCGACTACCGGGTGCTCTCTCCTGGGTGGATGTTTCCAGAGCGGGCTGGTCGTCCAGGCCACTTGGATCCTTCGCTCTATCTCCCGGACTTGATCACCAAGGAGATCATCAGGTCTCTATACGCAGAGAAGCCGTGGACCGCCCTCGACGTGCCGTCTCTGGTGCCATTGATTTTCGACCCGGCCGAGTCTCCTCGAGCAGCTGCGATCGTCGACGGCTATCGGACCTTCGAAGTGGATCATCGTCAGGCTTATTGGGAGGCCACCCATTCCTTCCCGGTCACCAATGCCAAAAAAGCCGCGGATCCATGGCTTGCGTCCTTTTACACGAGGCGTAAAAACCGGAGTTCGCATGCTCGGGAGAAGTTTCGCGCCTTGGAGGATCAAGTCCTAGAGGAGATCCGTCGAACTGGTTGTTGTGACCTGGACATATTGCTGGACCCGATGTTCATGCGCTTTCCTCAGCAATCCGAAGAGATGACATGGTTCCCGGGCCGTGAGGCTATCGCTGAAGGACGGGATCCGCCCCAAGATCTAATCGCAGCCCTCGCGGACTGTAACCGAGCGGTCGCTTGGCGCAACCACTACCACCTGGACTTGCGCTCGCACCCGTCCCTTCGAATCGGTCGTCTTCGTCTGAAGTTCACGTCATCTGATCCGGACCAGGAGTAGTTCTGTTGGGTCACGTTGCCCTTCGGTGGATCCGACCCCCTCTTCCGAATCCGAACTTGCGAATAACATCTACACACATCTCACCATCCATCTTCAGGTATGCAGCCATCCTGCATCCTCTCTCTCGCTTCATCCGCTGCGACGACCAACTCATCGGGCGGGTAACCCCCTCCTCCTTCTTCTGCGGCCTTCTCGCATGATCTCCTACCATCCCCAACCAACTTGTGAACGTGGATCCACCTCCATCTCATCTACAGCCGTCCTGCATATCTTCAACAATCAATGCCACTCGCAACAACCAACTCGTCGTTGTGGCTTCCACCACTCATGCTTCCTCATGCGATTGCATTGCCTAGAAACGGCTCCGCTTCGCCCGATCTTGCAAGAACTCACGCAGCAGTGCGCCGCAGTTCAGATCCGCTTCACCAACCCATGTAGGCTCGTCATAGCCTTGCCAGTGCACCTCAAATTCACACAGCATCCGTCCATATCGCGTCCGGCGGCCTATCCTCACGTCAGTGATCTTCTCAACTTCGTATTCATCTTCTTCTAGCTCTCGATCCCAAAGGTCCTCGGGCAGCAGGGCTTCATCGAAGTCAAAACGATCTGCCTCGTCTACTGCCAGACGTGTCGTCGGTCGATCTGGGAAGATCCTCACAGGTTTCAGCTTGGATACATGTACCACCGGGAACAGGTGATAGTCTGTCCCGGCTGTCACCAGTCGGACAGCGAAAGTGCTTACCATTTACACCACGAGGAAGGGACCGTGCCACATATGGGCCAGCTTCCTCGCATAGCCTTCTTCCTTGACTCGGTCCAGGTATAGCCACACACGGGACCCAGCTTCTATCGAATATGAATCCGTGTCGTCATTGTGCTGCTCATCGCGACCTGCAATGGCCTTCTTCAACCTCTCATTGACGCCAGCTCTTGCTTGCCGGTAATAGCGCTGGATCCTGTATCGCCATCGACGTGGATCCCGATCCCGACGCCTAGGGCCGACTCGAAGTGGGCTCGAGCTGTGGCAGCCTTTTCTGCGCTGATGGACAAGATTGCGACGACGCCGATCCTCTGGCACTTTGATCACTAGAAGCAGCCGGTGCTAATCGTCTATGCGAGTGAGTGGGCAGTGTCGGCCTCCCTGGTTCAGGATCACGAAGGTACCTACATACCAGTGCTATTCACAAGCCGAACGCTGAAGCAGAACGAGTTGAACTACGGAGTCGTGGAGAAGGAGGTGCTAGCGCTGCTGCGCATGTTGGATCTGGGATATTCGATGCTATTCGGCAGATCTATCAAGGTCCTCGCTCGACATTCGACGCTGGCCTGGCTGTTCCGCGCTGCTGGATTGCAGGGGCGCCTCGGAGAATGGGCCGCACTGCTGTCGCTCTGGACGTTGGAAATCACGAAGTGTATCAAAGGCGAGGACGAGATCTTAGGTTCGCTTGCCGCATGTGTCACACCCCGATCCTCCGTCGATCAGGCACTGGTTGCGATTGCACTCCGGAAGGAGCCCCGCCGAGCGATAGAGACTCCGGTTCCCACCGTGAAGTCCGACGAGAAGCTCTTGGTTGCCGAGTTTTGACGGCTCTGCCCGAGTTAAACGAGGTGGGGGTACTTTCAGCGTGATCGTGTGGAAGCTGCCGAGTGGACTGTAGTCAAGGCGGCGTCAGTATGGGCTGAAGACACGACGGTCAATGAAGCGGAGTACAGTGGATTGCTGCTCTGTTTTGACCTCTTGGACGATCTACACCGAGGGCGTTTGGTGATCTGCGGTTACTCCAACTTGGTGATCCGACAGAATAAGGGCGAGATTGAGTGCAAGGCACCTGCGTTAACGCTGCTACGTCAGAAGGCACTACATCGACGACTGAGAACCTGGCCGGAACACGATCTGCTTCACGTCAAGCGGACATGGAACGCAAGTGCGGACAGCTTGGCTAGCGCTGCGCTACAGCGAGAAGCAGGAGCAGTGGTGACGGAAGACAGGGCGCGAGAGGATCTGGTGACGCTGAATCGGCTACCTGAGATCCTTACCGCAGCGACGAAGGAGCCCACAGTTCGCATTACAGCTATGGCAACCCGATCGCGTCGGAATGTGACAAATCCTTGCGTGTTGCAAGAGGAAGCAGTACGCCAGCTGAGGGTGGATCGGATCCGGCAGGCTCAGAATGAAGAGAAGTGGATAATGGATCTCAAGAAGTATCTTCAGGGAGACGTGCAGGATCTGGAGAAGGACGAAGCTCGCGCGTGCAGCAACCTTGCCGCGGACTACGAAGTGGACGGTCAGGATCTGCTCTATTACTGCCCACCGTCCCGGAAGGTAGAAGAAGAGAGAGAGACGGATTGTTGCGTCTGGTTATGCCCGAGACGTTGCACGAAGATTTGCTCCATCACTACCACGTCAGTCTCGAGGGTGGTCACCAAGGGATCGGCCGTACGTATCAGTGGATTCGGGATCACTTTTACTGGCGCGGATTGTCCCGGAGCGTGCAACGGTTCGTAGGCGAATGTGTGAACTGTGAGACGAGCAAGGGGCGGCCCACCATCCGTGGCGAGTCGCCGGGCAACATATAAGCCACTTACCCTTTTCAGATCCTGGCCATGGATCACATCCCCCCGCTGCCCAAGCTGTACAAGTGCCACACCGAACTCCTGATCTGGGTAGACCTGTTCACAGGATATGTCATCGCTAAGGCGAGCGCTTCTCGAACAGCTCAGACGATTGCGGAGTCCTACGAAGAGTGTGTGTTCCGGCGCTTTGGCGCGAGTGAGGTGATCCGCCATGACAGGGAACCTGGTTTCATGTCTGACTTCTTCAAGGCTTTCAATAGGATCCTTGGCCAGCGACAACGAGCCACGATGGCCTATCGACCACAGGCCAACGGCACAGCAGAGCGGATGGTGCAGACCGTGACAAGGGCGATCAAGATGTATGTCGAAGACAAGAACCAGCGTGACTGGGATGAATATGCCGAGTGTCTGATCTTTGCCCTCAACACGGCACACGATCGGATCCGAGGCGATACGCCGTTTTATCTGGCGCACGGATGGGATCCAAGAACGACGCTGGAGGCAACTTTGCCTTTGGGCAGTAATAGTCGGATCCTGGTCGGGCTGCAATCCCGCCACGTTAGACGCGTCCGGATCCGTTCCGATCATAAGGACGGCCGTCCTTCTTTCGGCGCGCAACTCAGCAAAGTCCATTTCTCGCAGCTCGTAGAGTACCGAGGCATACACGGCCATGTCTTCGATGAAGCGGCTGTAGTAGTTCAAGCTACCCAGGAAAGATTGCATCGCACGCAGAGACTTTGGGAACGGCAGATCCACCAACGCACTCAGATCCTTCGGGTGAGCTTCGAAACCGTCGATCGATACGCGGTGTCCGAGGTAGTCGACCTTCTTCAGTCCCCAGAAGCTCTTCGCGACACTAATCGAGATATTCCACTTGTGGCACGCGGTCAGCAGGAGCTTCACCCGTTCGCACAAGTGATCCCACGATCCAGCTGTGACCAAGATGTCAATGTAGGATCGACGCCCCAATACTGAGGATCCGCCCACATCTTCAGGTTCGCCTCCATCGAAGATCTGTCAGTAACCCTCGATCCGCTGCCGGCGGGATCCGTAGGAAACCATACAACGCGTTGTCGATCAGCCTCTGGTAGATCTGTGGAGCATTTCAACCCAAACGGCATACGGTTTCACTCGAAAAGGGACGTCGAGTATCGAATGATCTTCGCTGATAACAATCCCTTGATCAGATCCGATACCTTCTCACGAAAACGCGGGGCGACCTTCCGTACGCGCTGCGCGATCGGGGTTGCGTTGCCAACGTCGATGTCACACACTACGCCCACAGCAGCGGGGGGCAGCGCATTGCCCTTGCCGATAAGCAGGTGCCGGCGTGCCCAGATGATGTCCCGTAGCTGGCAGATTTCTTCTTCAGTGTTCTCATTAGGATCGCCTACTTGCAGATCCTCGATCCGCACTTCGACCGTGGTGGTCACCACCTCTGGCAACACCGCCAACTCGCCTTCGATCTCTTCAGCATGCAGCGTGCCAATGTCGTGATAGCAAGCCGCCAGATCCTCACTGGATCGTCCTGGGCTACATCTGGCTTCCTCATCTGCTCTTGATCCGCGTCCGTGGCCGGTATTGGCGCTGGATCCTCTGCCGGGCTGCCTTGCACTTCGGCGACGACGTCCGGCTCCGGATCAGCTGGCCCACATCCTTCGGACGAGGCACCGTCAGCAAGACCACTGGCGCGGGCTTTGAATCCGTCTGTGGGATCCGTGATCGGGGCCAGCGGGGCCGCTTCCGACGTCTCCCTCAAACGGTCAGTCCAGACCAGGGTCTCTGGCTTGTGCACGCCGACGGGTGGCGGTTCCTTTGTCCCCAGACCCTCCTTGGCTTCGCGGACGGCACCACTCGCTTCGTCTTAGCCATGCGCAGCTTTCCCACTTAGCCCTAGCGCGTAGCTCCTCCCGGGGCCTTCACGGGGTGCAGCGCCCTTCGTGCGGCTCTCGTGGCGCGCGTGGCGACCTTCGGACGTTTCCAGCAATGTGCGACCTTGGTATCGTTCTTACACGGTATCAGGTGACTGTTCGTCTGATACTTTCACATTTTCCACCGAAATGCCTGCGACACGCATCATGTCGGCGCCGTCTGGCGGCGGATCAAACTCGGGCCCCAGATCCTCGATCGGATCGAGCCGCACATCATTCTCGCCGACTTCGTCAGGCGCATCTGTTGCACCGCCTTGCGTCGTCGGGGCATTCTTAGTGTCCTCTCCAGAGGCCCCGGACCGCACACCGATTGTCGTGTCCGTGTAACGGACTAAGTGATTACCCGTAACTAGCTTACACGTAGCGATGAGGAAGCGCATAGCGACGAAGACCAAGTATTAAGTCCGGGGAAAAATCAATTCTGTTTTAGTATTAGAACCTGGGCGGATGCCCTGGCCTCATGTGAACCACTCAAACGCAGGTCAGCACGTGATTGGATGATAAGGGGTCTGGCTCCCCCATTATCAACCAATCAGCGTGTGCCACTTCAGCACCCACTAGCCGGGTGCACCCATGACTACTTATGTAACTGGGAGGGAACCCATTACATCACCCTCCTCTCAAAGTTGCACTTACGTTGCGTAAGCGCAAACACATCACTCAAAAGAAAACCTGAAGAAGAACTATAAGAAGCTCCGGGAACGACCGGAGGAGCGGTACTCGCAAAACTGAGCGACACGCGTCGACGACGGAACAACAGATGAACTAGAGGCAACCCGACTCGTCGGCGCAGGCTCCGATGCACACCACGGCGGCAGACGACGTGCTGAGTGCGCACACGCTACGTTCGACACTGATGGACCAGGAACTCGCTCCGTGGGAGCTGTACGACTTGTGGGGCGCCGAACATCCTGACACGCCGGACTCCATGAAGGAACACTTCCGTCGCATCCGAGGAACATGTCGGAAGGGGGTCGAGGGAGCTGGAAACGAGGTCTTGCGGCGCTCGTGGTGCGTCTTCATCCGGCGCTGGAACGCGATGACCCGCGAAGGTCAGAGCTTCGCGGTGTGGGTGGCATATCGCGAAGCGATGCTGAAGGACCATTCCGTCGTGGAGCTGCGCGAGATTATCTGTGGGATAGTGACCGGATCTTTTACGCTCACGTGATGGAAGGATGCGCATCATGTCAACCGGCGCCGCGTCCGTCGCGGCGTGAATGGGAGCAGCATCTTGCCGAGCGCCCACTAGACACCATGGAGTCTGGATGAAACGCGAAGTACCGACGCACTATCTCTGAGATGTCCCAAACTTCTATTCGCGGCAGCTCACACCGCGATCGCGCGCGGCGGAACCGGTCTCGTTCTCGCTCGCCGGATCCTCGGTGTTCGCGCTCTCGTTCTCCGACACGATGGCGTCAGCGTTCTCGTTCGCTCTCGCCGCCGCGAGAGTCGTCTCGTAGTCGTGAACAATATCCGTGATGTCGCGGAGGAGATTGGGTCGGGGCTCCCACGTATCGTCCGTGGGAGGGAAACCAAGCCATCGCACGCGGTAGTTACGCGCAGCCGGCACCGTACGACTGGTGGGGGTACGATCGCGAACGCGGCTACACGTACCAGGAGAATGATCACGCGCGCCGGGAGCCTGCCCGTGCGTACCACGAGGGTCCTCGTGGTCAACGATACGCTCCACAATCCAGCGAACATCGCCCGCCGAGTCGACAAGCGGCGGAGGACCCTCACGGCGGTACAGCTCGCGCGCCGGCGACTTTGGATGCTGTTGAGGCCGCTGAGAACCGGGCTGCGGACGCTCAGCTTGAGGCTGAGCGAGCGCAGGAGCACGCGTGGCAGGCGCAGCAGACGACGGCGCAGATCCGGCAGTCGAACCGTGAACTCTTGGTGCGACCGCGGGTCGTGGAGGAGTGCGTCCTGAGTTCAGCGCAGACGGTGTCGCGTCCGCGCGAGCGGGCGACAGGTGCAGATGGATCGATGGCGCGACAGCTTCATCGTGAGGGACGCTCGACGCATGCTCCGCCTCCAGCTCCTGGCGGTCCAAGTCTGGAATCTCGGCCGGACGGTAACGCTTGAGGCGCCCGACGTAGAACGTCGGGTGGAGGCGCAGCGATGACGGGACGTCCAGCGTGTACGCGTCGCCGATGACCTTCGTCACTTTGAAGGGGCCGATACAGCGCGGAGCCAGCTTGCTCGCGCCTAGGTTGGTCACAGCCGAAGATCGTAGGCCTTTGGTAGATAATAACACACGGTCGCCCGTGAAATGAATCTAAGTTCTTGCGTCCTCGTTTGTCTGCGTTCTCCCTCTGCTTGGCCACTGCGGCTTGCAGTGCATCGCGCACGAAGCGTGCGATGGACTGTCGCTGCAGGACGAAATCCGACACAGCCGAGTGATCGGCTGATTGCGCCAACGGCTTGGGGGCGTAGTTGGCGAGTGGCGTATCATGTTGACGTGCGATGCTGTTATCAATGGGCGTGATCAGTGTCCGCTTCGTCCATTCTGCAAGCGGAGTCGCCGCACCACGCGGCGTTGCCAGGATCTTCTTCACTTGAGACCGCGTCACGGCATTGACTGTGACTTAACGCTGACCTGGCAGCGGCGTTGTCGGAGGGGTAGCTGGCGTGTCCTTCGCCGGTATCTCGACCGGCAATATGCTCGAAGTATCGACTCCTCAACCACCAAGGGTGAAGGCACGGGTCACCGTGGGGTGGCCCACGGCAAGCATCGCAGGAACGCGCGGACGCCGCGCGGAGTTCACAAAGAATGGGGCCCTTCACGTCGACGCGTGCTCGGCGTTGTTCAAGACAAACTCCGCGAGAGGCAGGAACGAGCTCCAGCTCGTGAAAGACGTCGCGTAACTGCGAAGCACGTCCTCGAGGACGCGGTTGACACGTTCCGTTTGTCCATCCGTTTCCGGATGTGCCGCAGTCGACATCAGGAGCTTCGTGCCTAGCAATTCGAATAGCTTGGACCAGAACGCGGGCGTGAACCGCGGATCGCGGTCGGAGACGATGGATTCCGGCAGGCCGTGGTGGCGGAAGACGGCGTCGACAAAATGCACCGCGGACTCTTCCGCAGTGACCGACGTGGGCACGGGTACGAGATGTACCATCTTGCTGAATCTGTCGACGAATACCAGAACGTCTGTGCGCCAGGCGGAATCGGGCGGAAGCTCAAAAATGAAGTCCATCGAGACCGAGCGCCAGGCTTCCGTGGCGACCTGAAGAGGACGCAGGGGGGGGCTGCGAAGCCGCAGAGGGCTTCACACGTTGACACGTCTCGCAAGTGCGCACCCGCTTGTACAGGTGGGGCCAAAAGAAGTCCCGCGCCACCGCCGTGAAAGTCTTTTCGCGTCCTAAGTGGCCGCTCGTGGGCGCGTCATGGTACTCGTGGATGATCCGGGCGCGGAGGTCTTTGTCATTCGGTACCACCACTCGCGGGGCGTCGAACTGGTCGATGGCGTACGTCAGCAAGTCGTCATCGAGTGCATATCGCTCGATGTGGCTGCGCAAAGAGCGCGTCATGGTTCCGAGTGTCTGCTCGCTCGGCGCGCGCAGGTGCGCCATGATGCTGGCGTAGACTATGTCGTGCGCGTACGCGGAAGATATCTCTTCGCGTAGTGACAATCCCGCGGACGAGATCGTCAGGTTCAGCCCTGACGCTACGCAGAGGGCGACATCATCTTCATCATCTGCCTCGCCAATCGCTTGGCGATCCAGTCCCTCACGTGGGTCGTAGTCTGGACGCCGAGACATTGCATCGGCGAGAATGTTGTTCTTGCCGGGCTTGTAGTGCACCACAAAGTTGTACTCGGAGAAAAATGACAACCAACGCGCCATCCGTTGAGACAGATGCGGGATCTTCATCGCTGTTCGCAGCGATGCGTGGTCAGTGTAGACAGCGAATGTTTGCTCAGCGAGCAAGTAGACTCTGAATATGATCAGAGCATAGCGCATGGCACGGGGTTCCTTGTCGTGCACCGGATAGTTCTTCTCCGCCGGCTTCAGCTGGCGGGACTGGTAACTGACGACTCGCTCGCGACTCTCGTCGTCAAACTGCATCAGGGTGCACCCGATGGCGAAGTCGCTGGCGTCGCAGACGACATGAAATGGCTTCGAGTCGTCCGCGATCATCAGAATCGGCGCGGACGATAGGCTCTTCTTCACCGAGTCGAAGGTCTCTCGGTGTTCGGAACGCCACTCCCATGTGGCGTCTTTCTTCAGCAGTGATGAGAGTGGCTGGTTGAGTCCGGCGTAGTCTTTTGTGTACTTGTGCAAGTAGTTTGCCAGACCCAGCCACTGACATTGCTCAGTGGAGTTCGTAGGTGTCGGCCACAAACAGATCGACGAGACCTTCTCAGGGTCAGCACAGACGCCGTCCTTGCTCACGTAGCTGTGACGCAGCGCTTGGAACTTTCGCCCCGCGGCTGCTTAGTGTCTCCTTCCTGGGCAACACGTGTGCACCCTGCGTTGGATCAGAGTGAATTTCCTTGTGGATAGACGGCCCGCCCGGACGAGGAATTTATCCGGGGCCGTGAGTTCTTTGGAAATACCTTCTACAGACAAGAAGGTCCCGGGGAACTCGGTCAGTAACCTACCCCCTTCGAATCGGTTGTTTAGACCAGGGATAAGGTCAACCACTGAGAACCCATAGAGTCCCGACCTAGTACAGTACGCTGGTGCTAGACAAACAATCACCCGGGGAGTGCTACCAGACTCCCGGGGTGGGATTAATACGCAACTAAAATATGTACACTGGTTCTTTCGGAGAGAGACTCCACCGGCGATGGCCGCTAATAGTATTGGGCGGGACCCTGAGAATATGAAGTGCAATTCCGTGCAGGCTAGACAGCATTCCGGGGTAACAGATATGAAATGCCCGAGCTTCCTGGGGGAAACCCTCGCAAAGGTGATATGGAGTTTACCTGGGGCTTCAGTCTTCTATCACGGATCCCCGATGCCGCGTCCTTCTCCTCTTGTCCTAGTCGCTGGAAACGAGCTCTGCGCGCTTGAGGGGAAAAGTAAGACTGAATTGGGCATCGCCTCGGCCCGAAGGCCTTGGGCGATGCTTAACATATGGTAGATCCTGGGATCTGCCTAACTACTTGGTTTCACTATGGGCCGACTTGGATACACTATAGTCGCCCTGTCTGCGGTCGTCAGCCGTGCTGTGCTGACTCTCTGACGTTCTCTTCTTGGGAATGGAGTGGTCACTGTGTCTGGAGGCTTGACTTCCTCGGGGTCATCAAACCGCACCAAGATGGTCGGCTTCCCCGGAAACCCGGGGGCACTATGTCACATCTCCGTATCGTGGCTCGTCACGGTTGAGGGTCTGTGCTTGCTGCCGCTGCCTTCTGGACCGGGTTTGCGGCCCTCCTCTTTATCTTGTCGGCGTTTAGCTCCTGCTACTTGCTCCGGCATGTAGCTGTCTTCGTCACTTGGTGACGCCTTGCTCAGGTCGATCATCCCGGGGCCTCCTTGCCGGGAGGCTCATCCTGGGCCTGCATGAAGATCGTCGAGCGCCGACGGCTTCAAATACAGGCTTTAATACTTTAATCAAGAGTCCGCGTTGAGATCTTCTCTATTGTAGTAGCCTCTTACGTTTCGTGTGGTTCACTCCCAGTCACCACAGGTTTCTCGGCGGGCTCGCGTCTGAACGGTCGGCCGCTGAAATGTAAGTGTCTGCTGGCTGGGTGGTGCACTCACACACACCACGGGTTCGTTCTTGGGCGGCTGATCGATGTGAGCGACCGGTCGCGTAAACGGAGGTGAAATTCCTCACCAAGAATCACGAAAGTTCCACGTGAACTGTATCCAACAACTAGTTGGTCGTCTTGTTTGGCGTGCGGCTGCTTGGGTAGCTGCTGCTAGGCGAGCACTATCACGGCGAGCGTTTGGACTTCGGTCTGAGCTAGTAGCTTTTTTAAAAGGCTTCTATAGAAACAAAAACATAAACACCAAATAGAAGACCACATTAGCCACCGAAAGGTGTTTTACCCAGAGGTTTCGGTTGTCCACAGCTAAATTGGCTGTGACAAAACTTCGGGGATTGAAAATACTATGACATGTTTATTCCTCGAGATCGAAGAGTTGCATTTGCTGCTGTTTATGTCGAGCTGTTGGCGACGAAAAACCTGGACATGGGATTCAAATATTCCTTTGGGTGATGATATCGTGATCGGCCACTCCGCACTGTTGCAGAATCGACCAGCGGCTTCAAGGCCTTGGATATGCAAGACTGCGGGTTGGACCCACGACTTAAATATACTTGTAGTATGTAAAGCAGATCCATTGTGAGAAATAGCCAATACATTCACTTCATAGGGAGAAGCACAACTTATCAAGCGACATCGGAGATATTGCTTCCTGGGTTAAGCATCAAGCTTCACTAATGTTTCGCAAACTCCCTGAAGAGTTGGCAAATTCAGAATCTGCTTCAATTTCGCAACCACCACGTCGAGTCTCCGAAAAAAAAAAGAATATGTGTACCGTATTTATCTCTGCCCCCAGGCCCTATTTGCAACTTAGAAAAAAAAATCCCAAGCTCACTCGGCGTCATCAAACTTGGCAGTAGCATCATTCGTGCCATAGCTCAGCGACAATAAACAAACCGAAACTAGTTGTCACTTTGTTGGATAGAGAGCTGTTTCTGATTCAAGTCGGTCATAAAGGAGACCGACGTTCCGTAGTTTGCGTTCAATACTTAGTATTGTACATCCAATCGCCGGTACGCTTTAACGCTTGCAAAACTTTCGTTGGTAACGACGTTGGGTAACAGCTTGCGGCTTTTCATTTTGAATTGATTATTACTATTTTGAGCCATAGTGGAAGCAACAATTCACACCTACTTCGTTTTTTAGTGAGGTACATTGATGCTTAACTCTAAGCGCTCACTACTTCCTTTGTCTGTCCCGCAGGTTGCCTCTTTATCAGCCCGGAGCACCGTGCCAGCTGGGCCTAAAGATTCGCATTCGGCTCCTGCTGCGTCCATTAAGAAACTGCTAAGGGGGCCTACTGTGTGGCCCACTCCATATTATTCAGCAGCCAGTTGCCGACACCCCTCCTGCACGCAGCTTTCTTCATTCCCCCCAGCTTGGTGGTGGTAATAAGATATTATATGATATCCAAAGAGCAAAAGAAATGGACATGATACTTTTGTGCTGAGAGAAACGCTCGAATAAACGTCAACGTCGTGCTTGCAAAATACTTCGAAGCAGAGGTCGGAATTAAATATGGCAATACAGTAATAAATTGGGATTTCCAATAAATATATGTATTATTTAATCTGGCCGACTCCAATACAATCTCTTATTGGGCCATTATTGGCAATAAATATGGCAAAAGTAAGTCTGACAAGTAAGGCAAAAGTAGCTCACTTTTGCTCTCTCCTTTGAGCTTGCTGGTGTTTGCGAAGATAATAGTGCTTAAGTTCAATACAATCGATGCATTCGCTTTCGGTATTATTTGACTTTATTTATGGCATGACTAGGAAGCACTGTCATGAACAACCGACCTTTCAATTGTATCAAACTAAATCGTACTTGTCTGCACGAACACCTCGACAACCGGGTAGACACATTCCAGGGCTCGGCACACTCGTATTAAGAGAGTAGAATTTTTTTTGCAGGCACATGTGACCATCTCGACTGCTTTGGCTTCATGTTGCGATATCATTGTTAAAATAACACCCCAAATTCAGGTTGTGATTGGATATAACTGCATTATATAAATATTCCGCCAAAATAGATTTTTCGGGCGCTGGTGGGGAGCATGACAGCACCTCATCCAGTAGTGACGGGTCCGACTTTGAGGGGCCCAACCTCTTCAAGGTTGAGTTCATCTACACGAAGAAATCCAGCGTGGCTGGCGACGCGTTGGTTTCCCGCAACCAACGTGGCAACGGGCAGCCGACTTGCCACAAGAAATCATCGGTTATTTTGAGCGGGGCCCGTCGATCGCGAGCATTCATACCAACAGGTATTGTCAATTCGGAACCGTTGGAGGCCAGGATTTTTTTTTGCCTAAACATCCAGGTTTATCCAGGATTCGAAAAACCATCTGCCTCCAGGATTATCCAGGTTTGAAAGAATACAAGAATATGCAATAAAATGTATAATGTTATATATATTTTAATAAAACATTATACATTTCTTCAAAATTGATAAATAAAAAAATATGCGCGGGTGAGCGTGCGCACTTGGGAAGTCCTCTGCCATCTCTCAGGAAGCATTAATACAACCGCGAATCGAAACCACCGCTGGATGGTCGCCTCCGCCACTTTGCTGCCTCAGACCAGTCTTAAGATTGGACGCGGCTACCTGTGGGCACTTGGATATCGATAGTCGAAGGAGAAGATCATGAGCAAGTTGCGACGTACAACGCCCACGAACTGGTGAGACCGTCGTCTATGTTGGCCTCTTGCAGCTTGGACAAGGCATCGGCCTGGTCCACGACGGCCTCGTTGACGAGGGGTAGTGAGAGCCACGCGTTGGTGGTGTTGGCCTCCGTGATGATGGGCTCCTTCGACAGGATGTCGTCCCATTCCTGCTCGATGAACTCGGTGCTGCGCACCATGGCGTTGATGGGTCATCTGGATGCCGTAGATCGCGTACTTCTCGACGCTGAACACTTTTCGCGCCATCTCTTCTTTCTTAGAGAAAGAGAATTTTGCAAATGGGAAACAATGGTACCACGTCGCGTACGCCGCCTTGTTGTCGAAGAAGATGCCCGTCACGTGGTTGGACACGAACTCCTTGGTGTGAACGGTGTTGTCCGACGTCATGAGGAAGTATGGCATCTTCCGACGTACTCTCTTCGTCCGTCTCGTCGGCCATGGGTGTCACGCTATGCGAATATGAGTGGCCCAGGTAGAAGGAGACGTGACCAGGGGTTCGGAGCATCGACCATTTTGGAGGTATCGCTCATCCTGATCCGCTTCCAATTCTTAACAAGCCGAGTATCAAGTGATATTGATCTTCCTCCGAGATCATTGCGAGTCATATAAGTACAGCTAAAGTACGCTGAATTTGCGAGTCATATATGACCTTAACTTCTCTATTGATTCCCAGCACTCGGTGTTTGGAGTAAGAGATCGCCGAATCCAACTCAACACTAGACTTCGAATGGGATTTCGACATCCAGCAGTGAGTACATAATGCTATATTAGCCCGAACAAGGCTTTAGGCAATTCCATCCATACATATGCATAGATAGATTTGCCGTTTGAGTATCAGATACGCGTCACACAAGATCAAATTAAATTGTGTCGACGGATCAATGATCAGTATCAGCGGATACTGATACATGATATTATTTGATACAGTATCAAAGTATCAAAGAGTATCACAGGTTGCTCAGAACCCCTGGACGTGACTGGACTTGGGGAAGAAGGCGTCATCAGTGCTCAGGTTGGCCACGTTGCGCAGAATCATACAGGTCATCGCGTCGAGCTCTTTCATGCGCTTCCACTTGGGGTGCGGGATCTTGAGCATCGCGGAAGCCGTCATCCAGTAGCCGTAGTGGTAGTGGGGGTCATTGTACACGAAGTCGGCGTTCACGTCGATCGTGGTGAAGATTTGGCTGCTGACGAGGCCGCCGTACGACGTCTCGTAGTTGAGGGATGGGGCGAGGCACGTGTTGAGCAGCTTCTTGCTCTTGCAGCATCGCCTACCAGCAAACACACGTTCGCGTACTTCCGCTACTGCGTGTGGTTGAAGTGCTAGCACGGACATAGGAAGTCGTTAGCTTAGCTAAGTGACATCAATGTACCTTACTGAAAAACAGTAGTGGCGGGGCCGCGAGTAAGACGCCGCGACCCGAAAGGCATGAAAACCTCTAAACACGCATGGATTTCATTCTTTACGATGGGTGGAGCGATTGGCGGATCGGTTTGGCAGGATCGATTCAACCAATCGCTCCCGGAAATTTTGAATCGAACGCACAATATGAACAGATAGACAAAGATAGATAAAGATAATATAAATTGCGGCAATATTTACTATTGCTGTGGCATAAATTGTCGTTTTTATTAGTGTGATGACCTATGGCCAATACAATTTGATACTGTATTGGCGAACCTCTGCTTTGAAGTAATGCTTTGATAACTAACGCGACAAATTGTTATTATACTTCGACGTAGTCACGATCGTTTCAAGATAGACGCCTCTTGTTTAACGTAGCGCTTACCAGCTCTTCCGGGAGGGGGGTCGTCACTATCATTGCGAGTTGGCGGATCCGTACAATTCCAATATTATCTGAATAAACCACGGCGAGCGTTCATTCGCCAGTACGAGTGGCGAATCGCCACTCGTACTTTGAATTCCTGAATGTGTAGTCTTGAGTGAGGAACCGCGATTTAGCGCTACAGCTGTACATGTAAATGCTCAAATGACCAAGCGCGGTTGTGAATATGGCTCTATTCCTCTCGTAAGCTTAATTGCGATAACACTCTGGGTTCAAATCTGGGTTCAAAAACGGAAAATAGCGAGTAAGATCGTCTTACTTTATGAAATACTACTAGTAGCAGACGTCAAAGTACCGATGCAAGCAGACTCCAAAGTGCCACTCTCTAAAACAACAAATAGCCGTCTGAATGCGGAGCTCTACTACATTGTATCACTACAGGTGCATTTTGTCCATGGGGAGAAACGGAAAAACACAAAAAGACACATTCTTCAGCGTAGTCCCCTAGCCAGCCTTCGCCAACGCATCCGCCTTCGCCTTCGCTAACTCCAACGCCTTCGCCTCTGCCAGCGCTTTCCTCTTCGCCTTCTCCGCTGCCTTGGCAAGCAGCACGCTGTAATGCTCCTTGTACGCGTCCAAAACGGGTTTGTTTGCTTTCGAAGTCAAGAGTTTCTTGACTGTTTCGGGCTTTTTGCCGGCCTTAAACCAATCATTCATCTGCGCAGTGAGGAAGCCCTTCCCGTAGGTCTGAACTTGCGTATCCGAGCTCCCCGCAGCCTTCTGCAGCATCAGTGCAACTTTGTCGTCGTCGAACTTCTTTGTCAAAAACTTGACCACCGTTTCTTTCGAGCCGGTCTTTTGGCTATACTGGGTCGTGAAGCCGAGCCAACTCCTAAAGTTGGGGCTGCTGAAGATGTCGTCCACCTTGTCAAGCTTGAAGTGCTTGAAGGCGTAGTCTATGGACTTCCCAGCATTCAGCATTGCTTGAACTTGCGAAGTTTCAGTGGAAGCTTTAGCCGCGACACTTGACGACACCTTCGACGTGATCTTCGACGAGGTGCCCGGGGTGAGAAACGTCTTGAATTTTGAGAGGAACGCGAGGGCCCTCTCTTCGCTGTCCTCGTACTCGGTAGTTCGTAACAGTCTCGTGGCGTGGTCCTCGTTCTGGCCGACAGTTAGCGGATTAGCCAGAGTCCCCTTGAAACCCGTCGCTGCCGAAGCGTCGATGCTGGGGATGAAAGCAGCGGTAGCAAGCAGCGCGATGAAGTGGAGACGCATGGGGTTCGTGGATAACTCTAGGAGGGCTGTGCTGGAGAGAGAATTCCAAAGTGAGTGAGCCGCAGACATACCAAGGGCGCCTGCCTATCGCTCTTCGCTAGCCCCGCGAGCAGATGCTCTCTCCGCGGTCGCATGTTGTATTATCTCACAGTCTCGGTAAGGTAACGCGCCCACCTGAGAATCCGGCTATAGAGATATACCCATTCACGAGAAATAAAAATCAAATCCCAGGCACAGCGCCTGGCCGAGTCGAGTACTTAGAGGCCGGGGTGGGCATGCCGCGAAGCGACGCCCTCCGAGCGAAGAGAGGGAGGGGCGGGCCCACGGCTATAAGTCAGCAGTCGAGAGCCAACGCGATACTTGGTAGTGACCTACTGGTATTTACTCCGAATTAACCGTACTATACTAGCTACAGCTGTATAAATGCCCACGCTTTGTTACCTCAGTTGGGCGCAGCAACAGGTTCCATAAAGAACATAGCTTCTGCGTGCTCCGTTTTCTGTGCGCCCAATCCCAAGATAGACTAGTACATAGGACTGCAAGAAGGTCACAATCCAGAGTGTATTAATAACTCTGGTATACCAGGATTACCAGTACTAGTACACAAGTTGCCATCATGTGTTTCTACAAGCAGACACCTGAACTGACCACTAATACGATCGTATAAGGCGTGGGAAAGCGGCTACGGAAGTTAGCGGATACGAAGGAAAATATATTTTGCAACCACCGACATCCCGAGTCGATATGGATGAATAACATTATCTCTCCGACCAAACTAAATCTCAGTATTGGGTATATTAGCCAATGAGCGTCTTCTAATATTCATATTGGCCAATCAATCGTTGCTTGTAAATTTTGGCGAATAAAA